>JARKIC010000613.1:0-228185 GCA_029378375.1 Mycena olivaceomarginata
AATGTCAGACCATAGAGCGGACCTCCGCGCTCTCTTTATGCGCGAGATCTAATACTTATGTGCGAAATGAAATACTTTTTCTCCTCCCCCGCTCGACAGCCACACCACACTGCACCATCAAGTCATTCTCTAAATCGTCTCCCTTATCGCAAACAGCCATGTGTCGCTCGAATCGCTCCTAGCATTATAATCCGAGAATACGGCGCCATTTCCCAATCCCTATCTATCTTATCCGAGAACCTGGGCTCAGGTTCTCAGATAAGATAGATATATATAGGCCAAACAAACAAAAAAGCAAGGTCAGTATGAGCGATGTGAGCATCGTAATGACTGAGACGTGAGGTTGGCCTGGGTCAAGACTCAACAGACAATATAGCAAGGTGGCGACTAGAGAGTCGGGTGGGAAAGGAAGGTTGACTCTCGGGTACTCTAACTTGAGAGTCTCTTGGTATCCATGTAGAAGGACTCGAAGGAGCCTCCCAAGACTTGGACGGCAAAGTGAAGCCAGAGGAGGATTTGCAATCGGTGGAAGGTTTTCAAGCCTGATATTAGAAGCTCCGTCCATGGTTCGGCGATAATAAGACCGTCAATCACGTCAGGAGAGAATTACGTGTCTCCAGCGAAGTTCAAGAATCATAATCAGTGCTTCAGCGGCTTCAGAGACGTTAAGCTTCGGAGCGCAAATATGCAGGATGCTGCTTGAGAAAGTCCGAGGCACTGAGGTGCAAAGCTCGGGTCGTCGAAACGAATCGCGGAGAAGGGACGGTGTGATTTCTACCATACCGGAAGTAGGATTTAAAAAAAAAGAAAAGCAGTAATGTGGAGGTGCGGAAACAGTGGAGAAATACAGACGGTAGCGGGTAGTGGTCAAGACAGGCTAGGAAGATAGTAGACGGCAGGTGAGTGCAGTGCTGTGACGCGAACGACATAGAAAGGGATTGAAGTAAATAAAAATCGGCAAGGGTAACGAGGGCGGAAGAGCATTTGAAGATCAGCCTAAGTAACCATTAGTCACAAAGCGAAACAGGATGGACGCACGAGCGAAACAATATTTTCTTGTCCCAAAAAGGAAATTCAAGATCGCTCGCTAGCGCGCGCAAGAGAACGTCTACTTTGCATTGCATCAAGCTCCGGCAGTACAGTAGCAGGGGCACAGGGAAACGCACAGTACTCTAGATCCAGCAGCGCGAAAGAAAGTACGTCGCAAATAGGGTAACGCGCGGCAGAGTACGCAGGCTCTTGTATCTCGCCGCCCCTTCCTCTCCTGCTCTCTCTCTCTCTGCTCACCGCCTATCCCACCCCACTTCGTGCGCGCCGCGACCGGATCTAGACCTCCGCATCAGCCTCCGTCCCATCCATCCCATCCCATTCGCCCAGAAACCCCGCGTGCACAAACCTGCAGTCATGAGACGACACAGGACCCGCCCTCGCGCATCCCATAACCCACAAGCATCCCGCAGGGCCGACTCCCGCACAAAGCCACTTGTGGGCTCCAGAGCAATACGCAGCGGCAGCGGCGGACGTGGACAGTGAAGCTAAGCTTCAGCGGCAGTACTGTCGATGGTGGAGCGGCAGCGCAGCGCGAACGGCACCTGGCAACCGCGTTCTCTCGAAATCCACGAGATCGGTGAGTGCGTGTCACTGACCGAGATAGAATCCCGCGCGCGCCGTCCTGCCGTCTTCGCGTCCCCCCTCCAAATCCGCGACAGCGCTCGGCGTCAATGTCGATGTGGTCCCGGACGCCGTGACAAACATCCTTGTCTTCGTCTCTGTCTCCACACCTGCGCTTGCACGTTATTTTGTACTTGAGGTACGAGCGAGCCTCGAGCTTCGCGCAAGCATAACCCATCGCATGCAACCTACCCGCGCCGCCGCGGCGCCCTGCACCACTTCAGGAGATGACAGCGAGGCGCCTTGGTCGACGAAGCTGCGAGTTCGATTCGGGGCCGACGACGGGAGGGAGAGCGCCAGGCTCTAGTCGAGCAAGCGCAGAGGAGAGGTGGGACGCGCGTGCGCGGGCGTCGAGTAAGACTTCGAGCGCGAGCGTCGAGTGTCGAGCTTGGAGCTACGGGCGCGGAGTTCGGGCGTAGTCGAGCCAAAGCTAGCCTAAATCGACGCGGATATGGATGCGTGCAGTCTGTGCATCGGTCGCGCCCTGGGTTGTAAATTATATGCGTTGTCCTTCCCGCACATCAGTCACGACTCGCGACTCGCGTGACGCGTCCCTAAACATACATCCTCCCCACCGGCGCGGCCCCCATTTCATGTCATCGCACGACTCCTATCCTTTCTTCTTCCTTCTTCTCCATCTCACCAACCTCAGCCTTCAGGATAAGCGGGGCGGGCGGGGAGGCACCGACGCAACGACGAGCTGCGCTGGCCATGTCAGCCCACCCAATCTATTCGTGCTCGCACGGATGTCGGAGACCGCGTCTCATCCTCGTCCAAGCACGAGCTGGGGATCACGAGGAGCTGTGTAGATCGTTTCCGTCTCGGTACCCGTGGGTGCTGGTACAAGGTCTTTCTCGGTAGTGTTTTTGCGCCCGACACCCGCACTTGGATCCTCACCCGCGGCAGGCCAGGGACGAGCAACACAGGAGCACATCGTGGCGCGGAGCGCGCATTCCCATCCGCACCCAGATCTTCCCGTTCGCGGCGGGAGAGGAGGTGCGGGTAGGAGATGGTTGTGCTCTACAATGCGGTCTTGCTTTCGATGCCGGTGCTTGGGAGGCGGGGAGGGATGCGGATGGGAATGCGGATGCACACAGTGCACGTTCGTCGGTACGAGGAGCGCATACGCAGTCCCGGCGCAGAGCACACAGGCGATGCGACGACGCGAAGCAGGAGGGCGCGGATGATAGGGAGGTCTAGTCTAGCTGCGACAAGGAGGCCGGGGCGTGGGTGGGGAGGTCGATGGCCGAAGACGGGGGTAAAGGCGAGGTCGTGGTGGTGCTCGTAGGGCGGTGGCAGCAAACATCTCCTTCCCACAAGATAATCCGCACTGCCCCCGCAAAGATGAAGGAGCACCCTTTGTCCCGGGCGCGGGTAGTGGATAGTGGATCCCCAAGAACGAGTGCACCGCGCGGGATCTGCCCATATGTATATGCAGCGCCGTCGGAAGGAGAGAAGGCATGAAAACAGACTCGAAGAAAAATAAGCCGTCGAAAAAAGACAGCGCGAGCACGCGAAACCTGACAAGAAAGAAGCACATCCAGAATGAGCCCAAGACCGCAAGAAACAGCGGGGAAAAATAACTTACCACGTCCGGGGGTGTACGAATAACGAGCGGGAATAGTATCCGGGGAAATAGAGCAAATATCCGGACGCGGAAATATCGCGATGCGACTAATGGAAGAGATGAGCACCAGCAAAATGAATGGAGGTATGTATAGGACAGGCGTACCTCCGAGGAGCTTTGCTCCATGTATACCGCGTGCTTCGCGCAGCACGCTCTGTGCGACGTGCCGCACCTCCGCCCCTTCTTCCATACACCCTCCCTCCTACCCCGCCTTCCACACGTCCTCCATGTCGAGCCTCGAGCACACCCGTCCGCCTAACCCAAACCCAAACCCAAGCATGACCTGACGGGAGGCGGCGGGAGTCACTTAATCAACGCTCTCTTCCTTCGCGCAAAAGTAGCGTGGAGCACGCGATCCCCGAAGATCGGGGAGAGTTTTGGAAGGGCTGGAGGCGAGCACATGCATAGTCTTGCGAGATACAGTGCGTCGCATGCGCGTGCCGTATGGGACAGGGACGAACAGGGGTCATAATGGACGATGGCCGAAGCACGGGTACACGCGTGAATACACAAGCGCGGGGGGCACCTGCGGCACGCCCGACGCCACATTCGATCTTCCTCGCCATCGCACGCTTGATATGCGGGGCACGGACACACATACAAATACAGTGTGTGCTTGCGGACTCACCCACAATACGGAAAAGCCCGACGAGCGAGATCGAATCCGGAAAGCGGAATGGCAAAATGCACAGCAGCAGCGTCCAGGCGGGCGGGCACGGACACGGACACCAGCTATATCTCCACCCAGAAAAGACGATCCACGGACTTCCCACCAAAGATGATCGATCCACACGCCGTGCGCACCCACCCTCCCCCAGCGCGGAGGTGTGAACCCGAAGGAGTGGGAAGTGAGATCCCCGACAATGAGCGTTCATATCCGTATCCAGAGCCAAGCCGTCGGAGGGAGAGTGCGCGCGAAACTAGAAAAGAAAGGCCGCGGGGAGAGGGGGGAGAGGCGCGCGCGAAGCAAAGCCGGTCAAAAATAAGCCGTTTGGGAGAGGTGGACGGGAGGGGAGGCCTGGCAGAAAAGAGGGCAAATCCAGGATGAGCTAAAGAAGGTATGTATACGTGGACACGGCACGTACCTTTCCCTCCGTGGGTTACTAGTAAGACGAACGTTGGGCCTCACGCTGGAGGTGCGACGAATGACGAGCAGAAAAGGATCCGGCGAAGTACGGTGGATATCTGGATCCGGACGCGGCAATAAGTATCCTAAGGAAGGGCAAACTAATAAGCACAGCGAATGCAAGAAGGGAGGTACGGAGGAGACGTACCTCAGGCGTTGAGAACGATGATATCAAGTAGAATTTCTGATTTAAACAGCGGATTTGGACGGTAACACCTCTCGCCTCCAAACGTCCATTGCAAGACTCGCTGGGTGACTAGATGATCCCATGTAGACCGAGTATTCCCGTAGACGCCATGAGTTTGCTTCTAAGGAGAGAGTCGCGAGACAAGATAGGACAAAGATAGGAATCAACTCTCACGCCGGTAACTTTTCTGAATTCTTGCCGTCAAGCATTGCGGCTTGAAGGGCATTGCTGATCTGTGGTTGCCGCTCTCCGCTTTCCTCTCCACTTAGGATCACTGACTCGCCAGATCCCCGACTGATCAAACCGCCGATTTTGGCCTCAATGTTCAATTCCCGCGTTCTTGCAGTCATTTCCTGGGATTTTTGTTCCCCGCGCGGCTGCGTTTGTCAGCGAGCCTTCTGCAAGTCCTCGAGGAGCTTCTGGATCTCTCTGAAACCTTCTCTGGCGGGAGTTCTCGTCGTCATTGTCAGTCAGAATTTGGGATTGCTTATTCAACTTTACGGTTAGTCATCCGCTTACTAGGCCGCGCGATGCCGCCGTCGCGTTGGTTCATTTTCCCAATCGAGCGCCTTCCAGGTAGGTATAAAAGCCGCTGAACTCAGGCATATCTCACAACCTCTTTCACAACACATCCACCTGAAATGTCTGGCAAACAGTTTATCTCGGTGAGTTTTAATTCTTCTGTTGTCTTCACCGTTCAAGCGCACCTACTTAACGCCTCGCAGTTTCCGGCTCCAACCGTGGTATCGGCTATACCCTCACCGCCAGCCTCGCTGCGCGCCCAAACACATTGTATTTGCCGGCGCACGCGACCCCGCCGCTCAATCGCTCAAGGATCTCGCAGCGAAGCACCCCAACGTGCATCCCATCAAGCTCACCTCCGGCGACGAAGCCGACAACGCAGCGGCAGCAGCCGAGATCCAGAAGACCGCCGGGCACCTCGACGTCGTCATCGCCAATGCAGGTACGCTTTCGTCCTCCTCCCTGCTCAGTATCGTGAGTTGAAGCTAACCACAATCTCCCCCTCCAGGCATCGCAAAATACTACGGCGCCTCGCCACCACCCCGCTCTCGGAGTTCACCGACCACTGGCAAGTGAACACCTTCGCCACCGTCGTCCTCTACCAGGCCGTGCACAAGCTCCTCCTCGCCTCGCCCACCGGCGCGCCCAAATTCGCGTACATCTCCACTACCGGCGCCTCCATCGGGGGCTTCGTTAATTTCAGCGCAAGCGCGTACGGCTCCTCCAAGGCCGCGGCGAACTACCTCGTCAAGGCGCTCGACGCGGAGAACCCCGCGCTCGTGACGCTCGCGATCTCGCCTGGCTGGGTCGCGACGGACATGGGCAACGCGGGCGCGGTGGCGCACGGGCTGCCGCAGGCGCCGCTGAGTGTGGAGGATTCGGTGGCGGGGATCCTCGCGCGCGTGGACGCGGCGACGAAGGAAACCAGCGGGAGGGTTCTGGGACTATAAGGCTGGGACTGACGGCGACTCGGGGAGAATTCCGTGGTAATCTGTGTTGAGTAGGGCCCATTCTCCTCGGAGATGGGCGGCCGTTGGTCTGTTATCTTGTCGTGAATATGTAGGACGTATTGTTTTAAATTGTCTGAATATATACGAGCCAAGATGAGTCGATCGAGGGAGCTCAATTTTGTTTAATTCTTCCTTGAAATGCGGAGTGGCTCTTCCAGATCCGTCCTTGAGATCTTGCCACGCGAATTTGCCCGAGCAATAGCTAAAATAAAACAAAAACCACCACCAGATGAAAGCTGGAGAGATACGGCGGGATGTTGGTGATTCCATCGGCGCTTTCGTGAATATATATATGGCTGGGCTGCGTGCCGAGTTGCAGCATCCCGCGGCGTCTGGTTTATGGTGCAGAGGCGTGAGTCAGCGTTGCGCAAGTATACAGTAATAGTAAAAGGAACCAGCATACCAGGGTTGCCAGTGGTATATATAAAATCGACTCCGCACTGGCCAGCCTGCATCACGACTCACGACTCACGACACCAGACAGCCATCCCGAGGAAATACGTGGCGGCGGGGTCTTCCCCTCAACGCTGGGAAGAAATCTTCCCCCTCCTGCCAGAATGAATGAACTCTTCCGTGAATCCCGAGACAGATCCAACGTCCATTGCAAGACCGCTGGGTGACTAGACGATCCATGAGTTTGCTTTCTAAGGAGAGAGTCGCGAGACAAGATAGGATCAACTTCTCACGAAAAGTACATGACAATCGCGTCTTGGTCACCTTTTACTACCAACCTTTTTACACACCTGGTACCCGCGTCTTCTACGGAGTGCTGGAATTCAAACGCGCATACAGTGCACATTATCCCCTCTTTCAATTGTTCGCATGTGCGCTCGGACCGGAGGACAGGCTTGCTCCGAACCTACGTTTTTGGCATCATTCCCGGGGTTTTCTGTTTACCCACACACGGCTGCGTTTGTCGCGAAGCCCTTCCTGCAAGTCCTCGAGGAGCTTCTGGATGAGAGTTCTTGTTTGTCATCACTGAGATAGTTGGAGGGCTTATTCACCTTTGTCCGTCATCCACTTACTAACTGGCTGATGCCGCCGTCGCGTTAGTTCATTCTCCCAATCGAGCTGCCTCCCAGGTAAGTATAAAGGCTGCAGAACTCAGGCAATATCCCAACATTCTTCACAGTCCTCTTTCACAACACATCCACCACTTGAAATGTCTGACAAAATAGTTTATCTCAGTGAGTTTTTAATTATTTGTCTTCACCGTTCAAGCGCACCTACTTAAAGCCTCGCAGTTTTCCGGCTCCAACCGTGGTATCGGCTATACCCTCACCGCCACCCTCGCTGCGCGCCCCAACACGATTATATTTGCCGGTGCACGCGACCCCGCCGCTCAATCGCTCAAGGATCTCGCGGCGAAGCACCCCCAACGTGCACCCCGTCAAGCTCACCTCCGGCGACGAAGCCGACAACGCCGCCGCAGCAGCCGAGATCCAGAAGACCGCCGGGCACCTCACGTCGTCATCGCCAATGCAGGTACGCTTCGTCCTCCCTGCTCAGCATCGTGAGTTGAAGCTAACCACAATCTCTCCATCCAGGCATCGCCAAATATTTCGGCGCCCTCGCCACCACCCCGCTCTCGGAGTTCACCGACCACTGGCAAGTGAACACCTTCGCCACCGTCGTCCTCTACCAGGCCGTGCACAAGCTCCTCCTCGCCTCGCCCACCGGCGCGCCAAAATTCGCGTACATCTCCACCATCGCCGCCTCCCTGGGCGGCTTCGTCAATCTCAGTGCGGGTGCGTACGCCTCCTCCAAGGCCGCGGCGAACTACCTCATCAAGGCACTCGACGTGGAGAACCTGAGCCTGGTGACGTTGGCGATCTCGCCTGGCTGGGTCGCGACGGACATGGGCAACAAGGGCGCGGTGGCGAACGGGATGCCGCAGGCGCCGGTGAGCGTGGAGGATTCGGTGGCGGGTATCCTGGCGCGCGTGGACGCTGCGACAAAGGAGACGAGCGGGAGGTTCTGGAACTATAGTATCGAGACCGGCGGAAAGCCCTGGGAGCTCGCGTCGGACGAGATTGCCTGGTAGTAGTCTCTTCTGAAGTTGGCCGTTTCGTAGAGTCTGTCGTGAATGAAAGACAGAATGGATCTGCAATTTGGAAGCTTTATTAAATGTCAGAATACGCCCACGAGTCGAAATTGAGTCATTCAACTTGTGATTCACTGACAGTGAGTCTGACAGAGTTTCAACTGAGGGCACGTGATATGTGTTCAATTCTGTGGCACCTTGAAATCCGCTTCAAGTCAGAGTCGCTCTTTCGTTCCCGGATCTTACATCAAGAGTTTCCTAGAGTAATAATTGAATCAGAAAACACCTCACAGGACGAAATACTTATGGGGAGAGATGGCGGAGTGTTGGTGCTTTTGTTGTCGATCATAAGGATCTCCGGGTTTTGACGGAGCCGACTTGGTCGTTTTGTCACGAGGTAGGACAGTACCGTTGGAGAGTATATACAACAAATTCTGCCTCATTTTCTTTCCCGGTCGAGAGTAATAATTCATCTGATTGCGTAACAAGTATAGGACACGGTTGAAATTGGGGCCCTAGTCTACACGGCGATAAGCAACGTCGTGCAACGTCAAGCCAAACAGCCCGCCCGTCGGTTTATGGGCAACTGCGAATCACAACCAGCTGTTAGTGGGGCTTTGGTGCGCAAAAGTGCCACGACACACCGCTCTGGGTCTGATTAAATGCATATCCGCCAAACGCCACGAAGTTCCCGTCGGCGGTGACGCTGAAACGGCGTCGCAGTAAGGCTACCGAATGGCTGCAAAGAAGGTACCATAGAGATATTGAATAGGATCGTGCTGCTGCGCGGAGGTACGTACCCCTTTGGTTTCCACCCTCCCGTTGGCCTTGTCGAATAGTACAAAAGTGATCTGCGCGACGCGCCGGCCGCCGAGAGAACCACTTTGCCTGGTTACACCATGCATACCGGTGACCGCGATGATTACCTGAGTATCTGCATTGCAGGTTAGAATTGTTTGATTTCAGGGTGTCGGGTGAAACTGAACCTCTCAACGTAATGACTTCCTGCTTCAATCCGGTGTCTAATTTGCCACTCGGATCCGCTGTCGTGCCGTGAGCTTGTACAATTGTGGATCCCTCAGTCTCTCGATACTCGATGGTGAGCCCATCCACCTGAAATAAATTGGCATCAACCTGTGAAGGCACGTAGGAAATGCAGTAGACTTACGACTTCAGCGTATATAACACGGATGGATTTGATTGGATTGGTGGTGTTGATGGAGGCGTTGTTGGGCCCGACAACTGCGATAGGATGAGCAGATGCCCATGCATTCAAAGTGGACCGCGCACCACTGTTAATGTCGTCGAAGAGGTTCCCGTTATCTGCCCCGATCAAAGGGGGACTTGATGATAGCGGTGTTCTGGATAGAGGTCATGGTAGCAAACGAAATTAAGTATCTAGCTGCAACAAGTTCAACCATCTTATATAGACTCAGGGAGGGAATGGTGAATTAGGAAGGAAAAATGGAGGACGTGTAACGTCGGTGGTCCCGTTGAGGAACATACGGGTCCGGCGCTGTGTCAGAACCAACCCCTTCTGGGTTCCTCCGCTGTATTCTCAGAACATTGGAAACACTGTGTATCGGAAATAGCGCGTTAGGCGTTAGGTGCAGATATAAAGATGGACTTCCCGTTTGTGGCGAGGGAGTTCATCTGCAAACAGCTTTCAAGCTTGTGTCTGCTGGAAAATTCAGTTTCTGGCAAGAGATAATCCTCGAGATACATTGGTCGATTCATGACAACCACCGGCGAGAAGTGGTGCGACGTGCGATGACCCGGATATTGTGAGTGAAAATAGCACCCCTAACGGTAGTCTCTTGCAGACAGACACCTCAGTATATCTGAACTCGTACCTCGTTATATTGAACCATAACGGTCAGACTCGTCGGAAACAGCATTTTGGAGCTCGTATCGTCTTGGTACCGTCAGGGGCTCTGCACGCAAACGGTCCAACCGGATTCTGGGGGGCCCTGATCTTCTGCCGCTACCAGGATCTCTCAACCATCCTACAGGGTATTGCAGCCAGTGTTGTATAAGTAGATTCTTCTCTGTGTTACCGAATGAACACCTCATTGGGTTGTTAATTCGGATTGAATTCGGAGACAATGAATCTAGACTCAATTTTGAGCGACCCTTCATCATGCGCAGGGAAACGCGCATGAACGAGTAAGCACTGGAGGCGCTTGCGATCCCAAGTCCAAGTTCATCCGTGAGCGCTCGAGGATGATAAAGAAATACACAAGAAATACATAGCGCATCATTGCGACTCGCGAGGATTTTGAGACGAAGCTGGGCTCAAGCCAGCATGATTGATACGTGGCAGGACCTCCGCAAAAACTTCATTACCGTATAAGTATGTCTCAAGAGATTTCAAGAGGTTCCAAACGATTTCCGAATTTCGTTTTACTAACGCGCGTGACGTCACGACACGGCTGAACGGCGATCAGAGATGACAAATATCGTATTACACACGCCGCCAACATCAGGAAAACCGCGTCCATAGCGAGCCATAGCAACGCCTAGCAACGCTATGGGCTAGTATGGGCTGCTACGAGCTGCTATGGAGTGATATGTAGTAATTCCATAGCTACATCCGTTTCTCCAAGCACTGCATAGGCTCTCTAGCGGCGTCTAGCGCTCACTAGCCATGATAGCTACATGATTTGGTTTTCCTGATGCTCAAGGCTGGTTTCCAAAGCTCCCTCCCAACTCCCTCCTCCCAAACTACTCCATCAAATATATCTCGGTCAGGCTTGTTGGCTCTGAAGTTTTTCCGCAGGCTTCCACATTAATCCGGGCTCGCAATTCTGCTTTCCCTCGGCATCAGCAAATCCTGATGTCTTCCGTATAAAGGTCCAGCAATACATAGCAATACGGATGAATACGGAGGAATACGTACCCAGCTTCAAATATGTATTGCTGTGGATACGGGGTTCGCTGATGGTCTCGCATTCAATCTCGTTCAGGGTTGCGACATGCCGTTGATAATCAGAGAAAATTGTACCGTTTCTCCGTGCTTGCTCATCGATCGCTTACTGATTAGTTGTGCCGCTGTCCGCTGCATTACGATGCCGGGATTCAGCCGGTAGCTTTGCATCCGACTCGGAGGCGGAGGCGGCAGATCCTGATGGGAAGTATAAGAACTTGAAGAGCGATTAAACCAAAGATAAACCCATCCAACTTTTAACCCTCTCCTCAACCACCACCAGCCTTAATTTGAAATGTCTGCCCTATTTACCCCGTTAAAGGTCGGAAGTACCACGATCCCAAACAGAATTGGTAGGACCCTGTTCATTCGACTCTGCTTGGACTCTGTTATTTTACTCAAACCCATACGCAGGGATGTCTGCTCTGACGCGGGGTCGTTCCACCGCAACTGTGCCCAACGAAATCATGTTGGAATACTACGTTCAACGCGCCAAGGGTGGCGCGGGTCTGATCGCTTCTGAGGGCGTCCTTATTACGCGTCAAGGGTACTTCGGTCTTGGTAGCCTCACACGAATCAGCTGACATCTAATGAAAGATCCGAATGGCCTCAAGCTCCCGGACTCTGGGACAAGGCCCAAATTGAGGGCTGGAAGAAGATCACAGACGCTGTTCACAAAGCTGGGAGCAAAATTTACGCTCAGGTTGGTCACCAACCATCCTTATGTCCCCAGAGCCAAGCTGATTTATCTTAGCTTTGGCACCGTACGTCTGTTCATAAGCTACAATCCTTCTGATCCCGAATTGTTATCGCGATTAGTGGGTCGCCTCAGCCATCCCGATGCTCCGGAGCAAATTGTCGCTGGCGTGGTGGGTTATCTCATTCTGCTGGACATGATACACCCGTAACTGATCTACGCGACCAGCCGGTATACGGGCCCTCCGCCACTGCTGCTCGCAGGGGGAAATTCCGCTTTCTTCCTGGAGAGCCTGGATTTGTTAAGGTACGAACAAACTATGTTTATTTTCGGCCCTTTTTCAACATGAATATAGCCTACCGAAATCCCCGACCCCACCGTGGTGATCGCCCAATTCAAGCAGGCTGCTATTAATGCCAAAGTGGCCGGTTTCGATGGGGTTGAGCGTAGGCTGACGACTTTTTCTTCTCGTGTGTTGCTCATCGGCTTTCAGTGCACGGCGCGAGTGGCTACATTGTACATCAGTTCCTCGACTCTACATCAAACCAGCGCACCGATAAATGGGGGTGGAAGCGTCGAGAACCGTACAAGATTTGCCCTCGAGATCCTCAAGGAATTAATCGAGGTCTGGAGCCCCGATGTAGGACTGAAAGTTAGCCCAGGTCTGTCCCCATTTTTCCCCATCACCAGCCTCTTCTCATGGGCCGTTTAGCGGGCGGCTACAACGACATGGGGATGCCTTTGCAAGACACCATCGACACATTCGGGCATCTTCTGCGCGAGGTCAACAAGTTGAATCTGGCTTATGTTGCCCTCATGCGGTACAGCCCATTCCTCGATCCCGAATATGACGGTCAGTATTTTGCTCTTGTATTGATTTCACACGAGGTTGAACCCGAATACAGGGAAGAAGCGCGCCACGCAGCACGACGTTTTCGAGACCTATTCGCCTTTGTTGACAAACACCCCCATCTTCGTCAACGCCGGGGTTACACCCACTGAGGCCGAGGAGCTCGTCGGGAGCGGAAAGGTTGCTGGCGTATTCTTCGGTCTGAACTGGATCACCCACCCGGATCTCGGGAGGCGTATCAAGGAGGGGAAGCAGCTGGATAATGCGCCCAATTTCCTGACTCTATATGGCGCGGAAGGCGTTGACCCCGCGCTGGGCTACACGGATTACAAGGAGGCGACGTATTAACTATTAATATCTGTAGACTAGACTTTAGAAACCAGTATTTTTTGGAGCTGAGTGCTCTGGATTGTTTCTGCTTGCTGTCCGGCATTCGCCTCCAGTTCAAGCTGACCTCGGGCTCAATATTCCATTACAAGTTTGCGATTTGAACTTGCCGAAATGCCAGTGATCCCAACATTCGCTCCAAGCTCCAGTCACGTCATGGAAGAATGTTCTTTCCTTCATGACATCACTGCCTCAAGAGCTCATCGAGGCCATCGTCGGTCTAGTCGATGATTCAGACACTCTCAAAGCATGCTCTCTGGTGTGCACGACCCTTGTTCCAGTGACTCAGCGCATCCTCCTCCGGTCACTCTGTATTCTACAAGTCGGCTCAGGTCGATGGGTAGACGGACAAGGACCCCGCGGTGTCCTTTCGATTCAAAGGGCCCGCGCTTGTCTTCAGGCGTCACCTCACATCTCATCATATGTCCGCCATCTGAAAATCCGGTTCACAGGTCCACCATTAAACGCCTCGGAGCACGGGCCTTTGGAATCGATGCTCTCCACGATGAATAACATCGAGAGCCTCGTGATTTGTGGGTCTATTAGCGCCTCCCATAACCCGCTCGCCTCGTTGCCGAGCTTTCTCGCTGTCCTGCAGCTTCCCAGTATCAAGTGTGTGGGTTTCCTCAACATTCACGCCGTCCCGAACGCCTTCTTGTCCCTCGCCTTGATCTCTGCACGCGTTGTTCTTATCCAGAACATTGGTCTCACTGTGGAGCCTTCAGGTGGACCGGATTTGGGCCTTGAACGCCGGCTACATGCCCCACAACTTGGACATCTCATTTTCCAAGGCCCCATCCATGCATCTGTTCTGAATTTCTTCGACTCCGACTTCCCACAACATCTGCAACATTTGCACACACTCGAAGTCGCAATGCCACCAAGCTCCCAAACGGCGAGCCGCATAATTATTGCAGCCACTGGTACTACACTCCAATATCTGATGATCGATTACGGAGGTGCGTCCGTTTCTGTAGTGTATTAAATCATTGTGCTCAGTTTTTTTACTGACGTAGACTGCTACCGCACCCGTCCGAATGAGGGTCTGCAGCTGCCTCTCCTTCCAGCTCTGCGCTCCATCGAGCTGACTCTGTTCCTCGGCTGGGTCCGCCGGCTCCCGCAGGATCTTTATTTAACCATGGCGGCCTTTCCGGACGTCATGCCGAACATTCGGCGGATTCGTTTGGCCTTCGTTCTCGACAGCCTGGAGCAGCAGGTGCCGTGGCAGGACAGCGGTGTGTTCGAACTGTTCGACGACAGGCGTGAGTGGTGTTTACGCCTGCCACGGCTGCGCCGGCTCGAGTGCCGGTTTCAGCTTCGTCCGTCGGAGTCAAATCCGCAGACGGTGCAGGATGCAGCATTCGCCGAATTTTCGGCTAGCACGGAGGCGCGGTTTCCAGGTTTGAGAGGGACTGGAATTCTGTCGCTCTCCCGTGGGGTGACGCTGGAAGAGGAGCAATGGTGATTTGGTATAATCCCTCTAACGGATGTTTGTGCGCAATTCATAATTCTGTTTCGTTCAATTATTCAGTCTGAACTATTAGATGTGAAACTCCGAGATTTTGCCGGCGAGATGTATTTGTCCGTAGTTCCTTAGAAAAAGGAAATGAGTGTTGCCGTGGGAACATCACTCTCACCACTTTGGAACTTTCGTCTTTCGCGCGTTCCCTTGTGTGTTCCTCCCCACTAGCACGGCTGGCTAGCTGGCCAGATCTGACCACTGAGAACTCGGCTGAAACTAACCCGGAGCTCAGAATACGACCGGCAGGACTGGCCTCCCACGGCGAGATCCGGAAGATCGCAAAGTCGCGAGGTATTATTTTCGACATTCGTAAATTTGGATTGTCTTCGATTAATTGCTTTCTTAATCGGCGCAGAGATTCGGCCCGGCAATTGGCTGGCGCTGGCTGTTTTATGGCGTTGATTGGCTAGGAGCCAGGCTATCGCAAAATCGCGAGGTATTATTTTCCGAGCCATAGCTGTAAGATTTAGAATAAAGCCAATGGCTGTAGCCATATAAACCTACTAACAAAAGTTACGGCCCTAGCCAAGTGTCAGCTAGCCTAGAGGCGTAGTACCGGCCTCCCGGTTATTACGTGTTTGCCCTCGCCAGTCCCATCAATCAGCCATCAATATACTCATACAACTCAATCTATTCTGCGCTGGGGGGAACGGTGTTCCCCCCAGACCCCCCTCCTTTTACCTGACGGCACATATGATATATTTTAAGCTCTGCTATGTCTCTAAATACATTTTCCCCCCTCTTTTTCCGCCATTTTTCAGGGTATGTAGCGCGGGGGAGACCCCCGCGGACCCCCCTTGACGCTCGCCGCTGGGCCCGCTGCGCGGAGCTTTCCGCTCGCCGCGGAGGCCCACTGCGTGGGGCTTCGACTTGTTTTAGGTGTACAATTCACTCTATTCCCAATTTGGTAGTACGCCGGCTGTTAAGCGCCGGCAGATGTCCCAATATAGGCAAAGCCATGCATCCGACAGCCGGACGATTTAGGCTAAATCACATGGACCTAGCCATCGGTTGGCTAGAGTCGTAGATTGAGATAGTGGGTTTACTTGGCTACACACATAGCTGCAGTCTAAATCCTACAGCCATGGGTGATTTTCCATCCTCGTAAGTTCGCTCTGTCCAATGTCCTCAACTTTGTAGCCTACCTGAGCCGCTCCGGCTGGCGCAGTGACGCGTCTCGGCAGTGTGTCTGAGCTGGCTGCTCACTAACGCGCCCCCCTCTGCAAAGATGGTATAATCAACATTACTCATGCAAGTTCGAACACTGTTTAAAAACCTCGGACATCTTGACTCGTTCTTCCAATCCCTTTGTCTGGGGGGCCTCACTTGTCTCTCATCATAACCCTCATGAAGCCAAAAATCTCAGAGAGACTCAAGTGGCAGCGGGTTAAGAATCAACCCCCTGTGGTGTCTGGGGATTTGAGTGGGAAATCCGTCTGTGTCTTGGGTATCCTATTCGTTCCCGACTCTCCGTAACTCTAACAATTCATTCAAGGTGCGAACACGGGGATCGGCTTTGAGACATGCAAGCACTTTGCGAATATGAATGCTGGGAGGATTATCCTTGCCTGTCGGAGCGAAGCTCGAGGACGAGAGGCTGTTCAGAGTGCGTCTTCCTCCTTTCCTTGGACCTTTCCTTAACCCCAGGATATAGGACTTGAACAAGAGACTGGTTATGCTAAAGGAGAATTGTGGATCATCGACCTTTCAGACTTCCGGTCGGTCAGACAGTTTGCGGACCGATGGGAAAATGATGGGGGGCGCCTGGATATTATCGTTGCAAATGCTGCCATGGAACCCGGCAAACACGTATTGACAAAGGATGGTTGGGACTCGACGTCAGTGATGGATCTCTTTTGATCCCTCTACGATGCTCACCCCGAATGCAGTGTCCAAGTTAATCACCTCTCGACGTCTTTCGTCATCCTTCTGCTCCTTCCAAGAATTCTAAAGACAGCAAGAGATCACGGCTCCCTGTCTAGAATCGTTCTGGTTTCGAGCGAGCTTCTTTACGACATTACAGTTGAAAAGGATGCTCGTGACAAACCCGGAAATATTATTCGGACACTGGCGAGTGCCGAGTACTTGAAAGATACCAGGTAAGCTTGTCGAATTAACGCCTGAGGTATTCGCCGAATTCTCATGTTCGTTCGCAGGCGGATGCGGGAGCTCTACTCCGTCACGAAACGTGCGTCTCAACCTTCAACACTGACTATACAAATCTAACATCAGGCTGAAAGTCATGAACCTATTCTTCGCGCGCGCGCTGAATGCGCACCTCGGACCATCAGCTCCCGTCATTGTCAACGCCGTTGCTCCAGGCTTCTGTGTGTCGGAGCTCAGGCGCGATCTGTCCGGCAGTTTCAAGTACATGGTGAAGGTCTTCGAGTATATGTTTGCCCTGCCCACCGAATGTGGCAGCCGTCGGCTTGTATGGGCCGCCGTCGGTCTGCCCAACGCCCCGGATTCGCTCCGTGGACAGTACATTAATTGCTGCGAGGTTTGGGAACCCAGTGATTTCGTCATCGGCGCAGACGGTCGTAAGTGTCAACAAGACATCTGGGTATGTTTATCTCGAGTTGCTGGGTGATATGTTTGGACTAACTGTATCCGCATCCAAGATGGAAACTCTGGCCATTTTGGACAAGCTGGACCCCAGGATAAGCGAAGTGGCGGATACCTACCTGGTTGCTTAGAATTGACTACATTCAGTAGGGGACTTCACGGTAGGGCGTATTATCTCGTTTGTGAATATATATATTCATTTGATGGGATGAATAAAATCGTCGTTTGTGGAATAAATCCGTGATCACCCCGTTTGAATAAATTCCAGGATATATTTCTACTATTAATTCAACACACTAGGCACACACCCTCGCATGCTATTCAATAACACCTTATCTGCACCATATAGTCACTGGACAGACCCCTCCCTACATCAGCTAACACAATCCTTCTCTCAACAATGCCACTGAAAGAATCTACTGCCAGTGGACTGCCGATGCAAGGAAGGAACTTCGGGCCGAGCAGCAGCAACCTTCTGTTGGCCACCGAAGGCCCCTCCGTGGAGCTGCTTTATAATCTCGTCCTCGGGACGGTCTTCTCGGCCATGGCGGCAATGGTCAAGGCAGTCACGGGTGCCTTACGAAAGCTGATATATATTCCCCAAAAAATGTTTATTCCACAAACGAGATTAAATCTCGTTTGTGGAATATTTTTATTTTGGGAAAATATTCGTCCCATCAGTCCATTATTTTTATCCTCAAACGAGATATTCGGCCCTACCGTGAAGTCCCCTAGTGTATCGGCATCCTTTTCATTGTTTTTTCGTCGTCTGTCTTTACTGGACCTGTCGTCTTCACTAAACTCCTGCAGTGGCTATGACACTCCTTCGTCGCATATTTTCTATCCCAGTTCAATAAACATTTCCCTGAGTTCAAAATTTAGCAGCCGTTCGCGTTCAAGGCATCCTCCGAACTGCAGGAGGAGAGATATGGTCCACAGCTACCCTCAACGCCTACAGAAGGATAAACCTCTTGGATCACTCGGTTTATGTACATCACTATTCATCGCTTGTAAAGTTATGTATCCGCGAGAAGGACTAATCTGAAGAGGGTCGGAATGAGCTCCGCGATAAGGAGGATACAGAACTTGGACTTGATTGCACATTATACGGCGCCACGGTGTGCTTCTCAGCATTTTAGTTTTTACTGAATCCTTGGCTCTGGCCAACATTCCAAGTGAAAACGAAGGAAACTTTCTCACAGCACCTAAAACCTGTTATATCGCGCCACGATGTACCTTGCGGAGTTGGTCGTGTTCCCTGGGGCGCCGCTCGGTTTGAATTGAATTCGTCTTTGAGCGAAAATAAGAGAGTTCCATTCCCAGGCTCGTCAAAGGGAGAGAAAGAAACTGGCCTGCATGTTTCACGGATACATCACTGTGTATTATTTGGGGCGAAATATCCAAAACTCAAATGCCATCGCCGTCTTCTATCCAATACCGCGACTGTGGGTTTATGCATCAGTAATATAAAGCGGAGAGCTACCCGCATCACGAACTGGGTTCAATTTCTCCCCGGCGCCTCTTCGCGGCGAAAGCATCAGCACGCGCCCAAAAATCCATCCCTCCTAGTACACCAATTTGCCAATCCCCCGCATGATCTTCGCTCGACAACATCATCGATAAAAACCGGGGTCCAAATCGTCCCTGGTTCTTACGGTAAAAGGTACCTCATGCATGCCGATGAGGACCTGTAGTGTGCGGCATGCCGCGAGTATTTTGTCTGTTCCGAGATTGGACAGGTCGAGGAAGGCCAAGTGCCTAAGCATGGGTAGAAGAGCAAGACTCGACTAGTCGCTCCAATAGCTGGCGAAAAAAAAAAAAACATCAAACACATCCAGACATGTGAGGGAGGAAAACATGGGAAGCGTGAGACGTCATGGACAAAGAAAGAGGCAACAGAAGCAGATAGTCGTCGTGGCCGCATGGCCTCGAGCTGGGAAACCATTGGAGGACGTGTATGAAAGAGAAACAGGGATATTATTCCAATACAGCCAGGAAGAATCTCATCCAATGAACCCGCCAGGAAATTTTCGTCTGCGAGCAGATACCGAATGTTGTCGTAGATGAACTGGGCAGGTTTTGACTTGACGGTCTGCTGAAGTAGACGAAACTGAGGGCGGGCCGATGGATCGGTCGTGAGTGTGAAGGTTCTGTATTTGGGTGGTTCAATCCTAAAATTCTCCCGATTAATTTTTGGGTGTCTCTGCGACTGGGACTCGAGCCCGTGCTCACCATTCAAGGACCCGCGCGGCAACAAGAAGCAGATTAGGATTGGTTGCTCTGCGGTCGTTTCAAATATGAGCCGTTCCAGTTCCGGTGGAAGTAGACGGTTTACATCGACCATGGCTGGGGTGAGAGTCAGAGGGCGATGCCTGAGTGAGCCGAAAATCAGAATGAGATAAGATCAGAACCATCAGATTGGGGCGGTCCGTCTGCCTTACCTTCCACTGCCTTGAGCACTGCGCTCGCAAGATCTCATACCATTAGCCTCATTTCTACCGAGGGCCCTTTATGGATCTTCCGCAGGAACTCGTCGACGTAATTCTTGACAATGTCCACCCTAGTCTCAAGTCTTGTTCTCTCGCAGTGAGCAGTCACCGTGATTTTATGATTCATCAGTGTCTGTACAATTAAGTCATTTACAGTGCGTGCGGTCAACACCGTTCTTTACTCCGTCACCAGCGGCTGCTTCTGTCACAACCGCTTCCTCGGGCTGTTTACCTAATTTCCGGATCGCTTCCTTGACTTTCACCTGCATGTTTGGCAAGTTGTCATCACCGGCCTTCGCAGCTTCGTCAGAAATCTCCTTCCGCAACTCTCCCACTACCATCAGCTGGTCCTTCGGGCTCAACAGCTTGTCCTTCGGCTCATCGCCGCGCAGCTTAGCCGCTGCGTGTTGCATACTCCAAGCTGTCGCGAGAGCAGCCCTTGCCGACTCCTCCAGCCTTTTCGCGCGCGCCGGGTCCTTTTCGTCGACATCTGGAAGCGAGCACAGAATCGAGAGATAATCCCATGCCAATTCTTGACAGCGTGCTGCTTTCTCTTTCATCACGTCTATCTGGGCCTGCTTGTGTTTAGCCGTGATGTCGTCAAGGCTTAGCTGTACAATCTCCTTGTTACCGGCGACGACCTGGACCATCTTTCCAAGCGTCCAAGTCAGTTCCTCGCCCGCAGGTCCATTGTATGGGCGGAACGAGAGCTCGTGCTCGGAGTTGACAGCCTGGTCGGCAAGATCGAAGCCGAACCCCTCTGCCAGCACGCACTTCACCCACGCGGCCACAAACCATGCTGTCCCCATGATATTCTCTTTACTCCGTAGGCGAAGCTTGAGAAGCGGCCAACTGAGCATCGTAGTACGATTGACCTCTGCGTCATACTCGTTGAAACTGAATAGTCCTTGCTTGGGAGCGCCGTCGATGTCTCGTCCAAATACGGCGCGTGTAGAGTACCAGAAGTTGGCTCCGCCCACGAAGCGCCGCCGCTTGAGGGTCTTAATAAGATCCTCGTCGAGGAGTCGCGATCCACGAGCGTGCTGGGGTGGCGTGAGGCGATTTAAGACTCTCCGAACCTTTTCTTGGAATCGCGACGACTGGAAATCGCCAGTGCCGTGGAACTTGTCGTCACTCAGGTTCCCCCAGCTACGGCCACCTGGGCTATCTGGGTCGCAGTATTCCCCAGTCTGTTTAGCAGTTAATTCTTTCGAGAACGTCCAGAAGGGTGGAGTGCTCACCTGGTTTTTCACATTAATCGAAATCAGCTCCTTCCCATACTCGTTCCACGCCTTGTCCGACCCCAAATCGTACGTCTTCAAAAACAGGTCAAGCTCAACGCCTCCCAATGTCACTCTGGTCATATCCCCATCTCCCAGTTGTTCCGGCGTAAGCTCGTTCTTGTGTGGAAGGAACGCAATCTGGGCGCTCGCTCCCCCCATCTCCAAATATCCATACTTTTGGGGAGACTGTTGTTTGAGCTCCACGAATGTGCCAAGTGACCAATTGGCCGCGATCCAACCATAGGCCGCCTCTTCTTCGCCGGAGATAGTGCTGTACCCCCCCCTTTTTGCCTTGACGTCGAATCCACAACCCTTCAAGTACGTGTTGATTGCTTCCTCCAGCGCCCCCCTGGACTCATCCGCGAGATCTCGCATACCGGCTGTGCCGAGCATGTAAAGACGTATCTTTTTCATCGTTCCATCGTTGTGCCCTAGCTTGCGAAATTCGGCTTTAGCCTCATCTATAATCGGCTTGAGATAAGCTTCCACAGCGTCGGGCTCTAGCTTAGCAATGCCTCCTAAATATTATTCAGCAGTTATACGGGAGTGGGTCAAGTATTGCGACAAACCGTTTGCCTTTTTCCCTTGAAACACCATGTGTATTTGAGGAGGTTCCTTCATGGCGGCCGTCCAGTCGGAGGCCCGATAAACATAGAGGCGCGTGCCGCTAGATCCAGCGTCCAGAATCATAACATCTGCGAGTATGATGATGAGGTGTATTCAAGTTAGTAAGGTCCATGATTCGAACTCACGGCTAGATGCTACAAGAGACATGAAAGCGTTGTCCACGTTCTTCATAATCTCTGTTGCCCCGTCTGCCAACCATGAGAAAAAATCGGCCATGATTTGTGCTTGAAGATTCTGAACGAGGAGAAGTTAAGGTGGGCCCGCGAAGCCTGCGATTTTATAGAAAGGATAGGTGGGCTGACTAACAGCTGGAGATAACCGAGAGTTAAATTGGACTTGTTCTAGACTGACAGACACGTTCATGCAGTGGTTCAAAATTGACAGACACGTTCATGCAGTGGTTCAAATTTTGAACCACTGCATGAACGTGTCTGTCAGCTGGTGTATTGTAATAGATGTTCGATGCGAGTGGTTACGGAAAGGACCTCTTTTGAGGGCCTCGGTCCGATATTGGAGACCCCAAAATGGCCGAATGTCCAATATTTCAGCCAAGCAGGGACGGACTGGCTCTTCATCTCTACTCGATCCTTATCCTGATCGTTACAAGTGGCTACTCAGCCGCTTCGCGGCCTCGCATCCCTTTCTGAAATTCAATTTTTGAGGTTGAAACCTTGGAAGAAGGGTTCACTTGTTGTCACTGGTGGCCCCCAAAAAAACACGCATTTTACCTAGGTCGGAGCAGTAGAACAGGAGTTCATGTTGGCCGCGGTATGAGAACGGAACCGGCTGATCGGCGGTTCAAAATAGCGTTCAGGGTCCCGGACCCTTGATGCAGAGAATAGAAGCCGAGAACCCAGAGAAGCGTCGAATCTGTCATATTTTTTCCCGACCATCCTTTTCCTGGTTCCGAGCGCTCGAGCTTGATCAGGTTCGATTTGATATCTCATATAGTCAGTGGCCCCCCAAATCACAAATTAGTTTGGACAAACTCCGCCTGCGTGGCATGTCTCCCATGTTGCGTACAATGGCAGGCGCTGAACATGTCGGGTACTACTATGCGGAAAAGTCTTTTTATGTAAACTCCGCCAACAGCTTCTCAGAGTCCGAGCTTTCCCTCATCCTCCGTGATGGAGCGTTCTAAAGCGACGCCAGCTTTCCTCCCTATCATTCACTCCTTTCTTGCTCAATGCATTTTTCTCGGATGGGTGCGCGTGCGGAGATGGGACTAGCGTGGGCGTACCCGCACAGTCCGCCCTTTCTCACCGCCACCCAGATTGGCGTCGAGGTGCACCATCCGTGAAACGTGGTTGCAGAGGGCTCAGGCGCTCACCCTCTACGCGCTCGGGACTCGAGCGGCAGGCGCGCGTATAGCAGCTGAAGGAATCGTGTGCGTGCGGGCACATTGAGGCCGGCAGAGAGAATTGGGATTGGGATTAGATTTATTGGATGTGCACGGGTGGGCTGGGTGAGACAGATCAAGGGGGGTGCAGACGACAGTTTGCCTCCGCGCTGTCCTACATTGATGGAAAGGAGGTCCTGTGGCGCTTCCACTGTACTCGTACTCATACGGCGCACGTCGACGCCCATCCATTGGATACTGTGGCCCGCGTGGTAGACGTGGAGGAGTGGGTGTTTGCCGTGAACTTGGAATCGGCGTGAATGCCATGAGCGGCGGTGTGGTAGTCGTAAGTGTTATCCATGTCCTCGCGCCCCTCATCCTGCCCCGTTCTTGCTCGTCGTCTTCGTATTTGTTGCACAGTACTGACCCCTTCTCGGTAGGCTATCTGTGCATCCCCGACCGGCAATACACCTGCACCTGACGCAGGCGACACGCACGACGTACATACTTAGCACGATCGCGTTAGATGAGGTTAGATGCCCTCAAGAGATCACGTAATGCGGGCGCTAATCCTGGTCGCTTCCTTCCTTCCTTCCAAATTTCCCACCTGGAATCGCGTCCCAACATCAAGCCACCCAGCCTATGCTCTTCCTGAACTCTCCGCGCTGCTCCTCCCGCCTTTTGATCAAGGCTGGGCGTCGTTTCCACCCGATGGCGCGTCTCCTACGCTGTCGTTGGGGTCTCCCTGAGCTCTGCTCCTGTAGCGCCATCGTTGGTGTCTAGATTCTTTCCACGTCGTTTCGCGACCAGCACCCCGCCCCTTCTTGACGCTGTGAGCGTTTTTGGCCGATCTCGTTCCTGGCCGCTGCCACGTTATTGCTTCCTTGCCGTCAAATACGTCCATTCAGCAACCCATCCCCTCTCCGATGGCCCCCTCCGAACCAATTCCTCGGAAGGCGAGGACGGGTACAGACACATCAATGTCGTCATGTTCTGGTCCCCGCAAGGCCCTCATTTGTTCGCCAGACGCCCGATACGATATCCATCTTCGAGCGGCGCCACGCAGTGGCAGTATAGTGGGGAAATTTCCAAGTTTCCGACCATGGATCAACGCTCGGCAGTGGGGGTAGCTTGTGGGTACGTCTTCTTCCTCGTCGTCCTTGCCATTTGCGGCTGTCTTGTGCGATACAACTGCGTGTCGCCTTCGCGCTCATCCTCTCCACATCCCTCTCCCTTTCTTCGTTCCGTACCGCACATGCTGACCGCCCCCCTCTTAGGCTTCAAGATCTCTGAGAGACGCTTCGAATCCTGCGCGCGGGAGGCCTTAACGTTGTCATCACCGTGTAGGAGTTCTGAAGCAGCGAAGACGGTCGGCCGTCAGTGGTGAGTGACCGATCTTTCTTCCCTCCCTCTCCGTCCTTCACGCCGGCGTCCTGCCTCTCCTCTTGCTCCACCCTTGCTCATCGTTCTCCAGACCCTTACTCTTTTCCGTTCCTCTCCCTTACACCCCGCCCCACCCTCGTCTCTTCTTTCTCACCACCTCACCCGAACGAATGGCACGCTGAAACGCTTCACAGAATGTTCGACGACGCTTCCCCCTGCAGCTTCAGCATCTCCATCGCCACCGAAGGGACACTGGCTGAAATATTCGCCGCCTCGTGCTCGCCTGCTGCGCTCGCCGCCCTCTGGCACTCGGAAATTCCAGCCCACACCTCCGCATCCTCGGCACACCCGCACTCCTCGCACGGGCAAGGCTTCGCACGGCCCTCATCGCATGGATACGGACACGGGTAGGAGAAGCACGGCAAGCCCGAGACGGGCGCGCGAAGGACCGCCCCGTCCTGCTCCTGCTGAGCATCCGGCTTGGGCTGGAGGGGGTAAATACGGTTTACTATGAGACGATTCATGTGTGTTCCTTGGTTTTCTGGTCGGTTTTTGGCAGAGGGTGCGGGACTTGGGTGGCATGGCGCCCACACGTATGGGGATGTCGGGATGCGCACGTCTTTGGCGAGCGATGAGCTGGGCGCCGCCTCTGGGGATCCCACGATCGTGGAGAGCGCGTTTTGTCTACCATGCTCATTGCTGCGCCTCGCACTTGATGGACATCGTGCTTGTCGCACTCATGCGCCCTTTCGGTGTGGCTCATGTTCCTCGTCTCCTCCTTTTTGTCTGCCCTCCCTCCCTCCAACCCTCGCTAATATCCTGCCCCGCAGATACTTTCCCCAATCAGCCACTATCGCAAGCGGGCGATTCTCCTCGTGATACGCCCATGGATGTGGAATCGGATGCCGCGCACGGCCCGCCATGCTCTCGACAATTGCTCAGCATTCATGACGCGCCTTTCTCCCCCGATCCGCTCTTCGACGTTATCACGCAGCGACGCGATGCGCTCGACCATCCTCGCCCTTAATCCTCATTCGTCCCCCTCGCGCAAGAGCGCCCTTCACCCCTCCTCCCACGAGGCGCACACAGCCTTACGGTCCCAGCCGAAAGAATGAGGCCACCAGGGCTAATACTTTCTTGGTGAGTTCACACTGTCGCTTCCACCTGGTCCCCTCTCATCGCGCACGACACACTTTCTGCCCCCGCTCTGTTGCGCGCCCGTACCCCTTCCCGTGCTCCACGCCCTCCTCACACGCTTGCGTTCCCCCTACCCTTCCCGCCATCCTCATCCTCATCCACGACCTGCGCTCCCCGCCCCCCCCCTGCTCTTCCTGACGCTGACGCCTCTCGTCTACAAAACCCCTCCCACCTTCCTACACACCCCCGTCCCCTGCCCCCCGGCTCGCCTGGCTTATACCCCTCGCGCAGGACATGCCCCCTGCCCTTGCCCCTTTTGCGCCTTTCCGCCTCACTCCTAGTCCTCAGCGGAGGGGGGAGACGCCGTTGTTCATGCTGTGCGGATGAATCAGCACGTGTTCTTCAGCGCCGTCGAGGCTGCGCGCGGGCCGATGTGGGTCGGGGGGGAGGACGGGGAGAGGGCACGAGGATGAGATTGGCGCGGTTGTGGTGGAAATCGCCTCTTCGCCAGCTGTGGCAGGCTTCAGAGTCAAATTCGGAATTTGGGTGCATTGAGGACGCAGGATTTATGCCCGCGCGCAGGCTTTGGGGAACATACATTTTCATTGGACAGTACGGACACTACAGATACTACAATCGGCCATGTACAAATACACTTGTAGGGAACGGTCTTGGTCGGTCGTGTACAAATACATGGAGTATGTAGATGAGTCCCATCGTCCGTATGCGTGAAGGGCCGGGAAACCCTCCTTCATGTGGCACGTACCCACAACGGACGAGGAAGGGACGGTGCCCGGCCTCACAAGTACGCGCGCAGCCGGTCCCCTCATCCTGTGCATCATGATCATGCTTCCTCCAGGCGCGAGGAACGAGGAGGAGAGCGGGTCTCGCGCAAGGACGTCATGCTTCGCGCGTACATCGGTGGGGAGACGGACGAATACGGGTGCCCGGGGAAGGTCTACAGAGGGAGGGCGGCGAGCTGGGAGTGCCCGGCGAAGTCGAAGGACGCTCAGCACGGAGATTCAAACCAGAATTTTGTATATGCATCTGAATATTGATGTGTATCGTGCACCGGAATCCGCAGGGGCGTCTGGCGATTTTCGAAGCCTAGAAGGTAGTCAACATCCGCGGGCAGTACGAAGGAAGGGCGGGCAGCGGGCGAAGGATATGGGCGGAACAGGCAGGATCTTAACGCCTGAACGCGGGGAATGGGCAAGAAGAGAAAGTAAACTTACCCACCCCCCACCCTGCTGTCAAGCACTAATCCATGATCGAGTCTGCCCCGCCGTCTCGCAAGTCCGTGGCGCGGCGAATCCGTGGCGTGCAGACGAAAGAATATGCGGACGGTCGACGCACGCAAGCAGGGGAAAGAGGGGCATTGTGGCCACGTAACGTGTGCGCGGGGCCCGCGCTCCCACCATCGAAGCTCCGGCCGGACGACCGATATCGTATCGGAGCCTGGCGGATGGCGAGGGGTCGACGCGGTTAAGGCCGCAACGAGGAATGTAGCTGTACCCGTTCTCGTCTCCGAGCGGAATGCGCAAGGGGGGTATCAGAGGCAATGCCGCGATGGATTGCCGAACGGATATACAGGAGAGTCCGAAAGCGGGCGCAGGACGCGGAAGGGTAAGGGTTACCAATAAGGAGGGAGCGTTGTGGATGTGGGGAGGAGCGTAGCGTGGCGGTGCCGAGAAACGACATCGACGAAAAACGCCTGCGGCGTTGGGGAGAGGTGAGGCGCTGTTCTCGAGACGACGTACAGAGACGCAGTCGAGGTATAACAAACACCCCGTAACCGACAAAGTGGCACGACGGCGCAGACGCGGCACCGGACAGGAACGACACCCACCCCTAAGCGGAGGACGAGAGGAGCAGCGCAGACAGTTGAAGAAAAAGGTTGGCTGGGTGGCTAGAGGTCGAGAGGCGACTGTAGATGGGTAACTTGGCAAGAGGATACGAGGATACCACATTACATAACTTCGTCTCGACTGAGCTCGGGGCAAGGGCAACCACAGCCCAGTGCGGGGTGAGAACGGAGGGGGTGAGATCCAGTATGATCAAAAGGTAGCATGAAAGCACCAGGCTGACGGTGGATTGCGAATGAGGGAGGGTGATGCAAGGATGAGTGGAAGAGAGATTCTGATAGCGGATGAATCGCAGAAATCGTCAGATGCGTCGAACTCAAGGAAGGAAGATGCAAACCTGCTAATCTTAATCGTCTGAAGCTACATCTCCCGCCGCTGGCGGTCGTGGGCATACGGTCCCCGTCTCTCATCGTCCAATTCCTCCCTTTCGCCCTCTGCGCAGGTGAAAGGATGGGAAGCGTGGCGCGCGCTCGCATAGAGAAGGTGAAGATAGAAACCAAGACGGCAGGGAGCTCAAAAGCGAGGTAAACGGAGCAGGGGAACGAACAGTGTAGTACGCCGCGGGGAGGCTCATATATATCAGCTGCAAGAGTGCAGCGCGAGCGAGGCTAAGCCACGAGCCAATCATCAGTTAATGGTATATCTGACCATACCTGCCAGCTGCATTGATCTTGGTCAGAATTCCAGTCCAGCTCGCGCGCGCTCGCGTTGCACGTCAGACTCTCCTTCTCCTCCTATTCGAAGTCCACGCAGTCTGTATGGCAGCCGTATTGCTTCCTATGTGAGCGAGTGGTGGATCCGTGGACGCCATGGAACGAGTTGACGTAAAAGGCGGGGATCGTGGTCGCATTGCCACTGCGCCGCGCCGGCTTCATGCGAGAGGGGCGCTGGCGGTGGTGAGACGCGAAAACGCCGGGGACGTGGAAGGAGTCAATCCGACTCTGCGGTCGTTTCAAATATGAGCCGTTCCAGTTCTGGTGGAAGTAGACGGTTTACATCGACCATGGTTGTGGTGCAACCACCGGATTTACATCCTAATTAGGTAGGAGCCACTTTTCACTCAACTCAATGGTACATTTTCACGGACTCGGAAACCCATCTATACATGAAGGACCTTATGGACAGCGCCGCCGCTGATGCGCCCGGCGGGTGGATATGCAACAAATGCGGTCCGTCGGGAGAAATGATCACAAGGATACAAGGCCCATAATCCTTGCATAAACCAAAGATATGCCGGGGCGGTCAACTTGACGAGGATTATGAAGGGATTATGAGGGATTTGGGTCAATTAAAAATACCAGAATCCTCCCATAATCCTCACCGTAATCCCTTGCAAATCCCTCCTTAATCCCTAATAGTTGTGTTCAAGCTTCACGTGGCTATTAACCAATGAAACAATGTACAAATTTGATTCCTGCAAGTGCGTAAGAAAACTCTTCGAGTTAGAGATCGGATAAAGAAGCATGTATAATATTAATTCCCATTTTATTTCCCGCCCTGCAGACTTGAGCGTCACAAGACGACTCAACGGCGACCAGGGTTTGCATTGACCAAGTTATACACGCTGCCGCTCGCCTGACTGAAGGCCGAGTTGACAATACCAGCAGAGGTCGTCTGGAGGTACAGCCCATTGCTGTTGGCCTTGATGGCGTATCTGCCGCTAGTTAGGAAGAAGACCGAGTACTCCTCCCACGCGGACGGCGTCACGGCGGTCGCCGTGAGCGGCTGGTTGCCCGGCATGGTGGCCGTGACGAACTCGCCAGTCGTCAGGTACTCGATGGTGGTGGTGGTGAGGGTGTCGCCGTTCATCCTGAAGATCGCACCACTTGCGCGCACGGAAGTCGTGGGCACGAGCGCGCTGGACCCGCTGACGGTGACGTACAGACTCGAGGCGACGTCTTCGATGAAGACCTCTCCAAGGGTCCCCTGGGGGACCGTGGCTGGCGCCGTCTGCGTAACGACGGTGTACACGGAAGCACCTGCTTGTGTGGCATTGTTGTAAATCGCGCCGCCGATTGTCTGCAAGTAGAGGCCATTGGAGTTGGCTTGGATAATGTACGTGTTGGTGCCCGTCTGGAGGAAGAAGAATTTCTCGTCCGTGCCAGCTTCGCTGCGCGTTGAGGCCACAGGTGCGGTGCCGCTCGAATCCGCGGTCATGAACTGGTGCGTCTCGTAGTTGAGCACCTCGAAGGCGCCGGTGGTGAGCTCCGCGACCTGATGGTAACCATAACATTAAAATCAGCGTGAAATCGTCCGAGAGTTGGCACGGACATCGAAGATCGTGGCCTGAGTAACACTGGTGCCCAGGGGGGCGAGGTTGGTGGCCGCCGCGTACGACACGATCCAAAGGCCCGACGTGACATCCTGAATGGCAATAGAGCTGTCGGAGAGAGCACGAGCGGTGAGAGCGCAGGCGAGCGTGGCGAGGAAAGCACGAATCATGACGATCAAGAAAGAGCCGTTCGAGGCACGATGCTCAAGCAGAGCACACAAGATTGTATATAAACCTCCATAAGTTGTGCAGGGCAAATGGAGCGAGCGGCATTCGCCCGCTACTTAGCTGATGATCACGACAAGAAGTTTTTTTTTCTGTTTCAGAATCCCCCTTGCGTAAATGCGCAAGAACAGTGCACCCTGGCGAGCGCAAAACACAAAAAGGAAGTGCGAACGTGTCATGATCTTTAGGCTTCAAGGGGTTTCCAAGAGCAGGAACTAGCAGGAACCGCCAAGTGGAGGGCGGGGGAGTGTGGTTCGGTAATCTCGGCTCCAGATCTTTACGGGGATAGTTGGGGCAGAGAAATCAAAAAATCAGAGGCAGCCATCACCCCGTAAAGATCTGGTGCAGTTTGATCGAGAACCTTGCGATTGCTCTTATTGGTCACATATGTCACAGTGGGTGCTCAGGCAAGTTTTTACATTTGCGAATGTCTGGTAGTGGAATAAATATATTGTGAGCATACAGGAGGTCAATCGTACTTCGGAATACATGTTTGCTGCTCAGGAACAACCTCAGGTAAGAAAGAAGCGGGCTACTTTGATTTTTGAGAGGAAACCTGAGGCTTCACCCCATATCACCAAAATGACTCAGAAAATTCCAGAGAAAGTCTCCATGGCCCCGAAGTGTCAATAGTAATGTATTCACAACATTTCAGGTCGATAGCAGAGGCGCAGGACCATAAAAATGCAAAGGAGGAGCAGTGCGTGACACAATCGCATATCTGCCGGGTAAACTGCACCAGACGTTATAGGGCAGTGATCCCCCATCGAATTTTCATCAAAAACTGCCTCGACGACATTTGAACATCTCCATCAAGACATAGATCCGTTTCTGTACCCGCGAGTGCAGTGAGCGGAACTGCCCTATAAAAGTCTGGAAACGAGACTAGTGGTTCGGCTGGGGCAACGTGCATCTGCGACGATGCGGCTCATGAAAAGGGATCAGGCACCGTTCCGGTTTGTACACCGGCCAATATAATTTACCCACGAACTTAATTGCCGGGCTTGTTCAGACTTGAGCAGGTTCTGGACCCGTGCACGGAACCGCAGTCACCGCCACCAATAGATTATTGTGTGGTCGAGAAATATAAAAGCGGGTAGCAAGCGGGCAGAGTCGACGGGCGGCAGAGCCCGCTACCAAAGTGGGGCAATTCTCGCTTGATTCGGGACGCGATTCCGTTACAACTTTGACGGCAGGATCGGGAATGGTGAAGAGAATCGACTAGGTAACATTCAAATTACATCCCGAATCAGAAGTATAAGTCAGGGTTTCCTCCGGATCACACCGAAATTATGAGCTCCCAATTCCCGGCACATTGTATGGTTGGACATCTTTGGACCCATTTTGGGGGCAAAGTACGAAATGACGGTGTGCCTGGGGAGATACATCACCGTCTCTCGGGAGAGAAGCTGCTGGGGTGGTGAAAGTCAGGGCAATGCCGGAGTGAGCCGAAAATCAGATCAGAACCATCAGATTGGGGCGGTCCCCCGTCTGCCTTACCTTCCACTGAGCACTGCGCTCGCAAGATCTTATACCATTAGCCTCTCGCCTTGATTTCTACCGAGGGCCCTTTATGATCTTCCGCAGGAACTCATCGATGTAATTCTTGACAATGTCCACGACAACATCCCTAGTCTCAAGTCTTGTTCTCTCGCTGCGCGCACATTTGTTACCTCAGCTAGGAAGCACATATTCAAGAAAGTCATCCTCCGACGCCTGTCAAGGGTTCTACAACCTTCTATCCTGGTCCCCTCATATTCCGCCTCTTGTGGAGGATCTGCGCATTATTTCGGTCTTCCTCGAGACATCTTCTGCCAACGCCGACTCCACAGTGGAGACTGTATGTCTGGTCGAACACTGTCCCTCATTCTCCCGTTCCTCAGCTTGACCCGGATATCCATCATCGAGAATGGATCCATACATCACAGTGGCATGCAAGTGAGTTGGGATAAAATGGAGCAGCACCTGCAATTCGCGCTGGCTAGCGTGTTTTCGTCCCCGAGACTCGAGGCTGTTCACCTGCGCGGGTTGGTGATTGGGTCTCCCTACCAGCTCTTATCGCTGTTCAGCGAAGCGACGGCTCTGAAGGAGATGTCACTATCACGTCTGTACTTCACACAGCTGTTTCCTTGGCACGAGCTGTGGCTAGAATCACAGCCGTGGCGCCCCAAGCTTCGAACTCTTCTCCTTAACGTCTTCAACACCCACAATTTCAGTCAACCTCTTGTAAATCCACAGATCGACCTGACCCATGTCAGAACACTCACGGTAGCAACGCGCTTTCCCGAACGGAGGAATCAAATAATGCAGGCAATAAACCTCAGACGCTTGGGGGGCGTGGAGCATTTAAGTCTCTGGGTCGTGTAAACTATCAAGCCCTTGGTCATGGAACACTACCCTCCACTGAGATCTCCCTGCTTTATTTGTAGATGTTCGAGAAAGCTCTGTTCCTTATCCTCCAAACCCTGTGCCGCTCGGCGAGTCGGTGCTTCACTTGGCTGAAACTCGTTTCTCGGGGATAGGAATCACGAACTCGGTGGCCTCCGCAGGTTGTTAACTGGCAATGCACTCTCTTGTTCGTAACTATACCGTCTTTATTTACGGCGTGCGGAGATAGCAGTTAAATGGAAGCGCTGCAGATCTTCATCTCAAAGCCAAGCTAACCAAACTAAATCGCTTTGCGCCATTCCACAAGCATCCAGTCCATTGACGTTCAAATCATTCAAATGGATAGCGATTGGAAGGAATACAATAATATCCGCCATGCAATGTCTCAGGACGCTGGGGCAAAAACTGTCGAACGAGCCGGATATTTTGCTCTTCCGGCGACTCGAATCATAACACAAGGAAAGGGAAACATGGAACACACCAAAATTATCTTTTCAATTCACCATAAACTCACTCAATAAAAATAGTTCACCAATGACCAACCGAACGGCAACGAGGTCTTCACCGCCACAGTCGGATCCCAGCCGAACCTGTTCACCTTCCAGCGCAAGGCGCCCAGCCGATCGGTGTGGATGGCACGACCCTTCTCGCCAGCGACTCTGCCGCCACCGTGAGTACTTCAAGCATATGTACCACCTCCGACACACCCCGCTGATACGGTCTATCCAGTTCAAGGTCTCCTGCGGTAGCTGCAACGCATTCGCCAGCGGCAACGACCTCGCGGGTGCACCTTCGAATTTACGGATGGCACCAACGGTATCGGCCAATGCATCACCTTCGAGACCGCCAACTCCGTGGTGCAGCTCCAGCAGTGCGAGGCGGGGAACCCCGGTCAGAACTTCGGCATCTTCTCTGCTTAAAGGAGCGTCCGTAATCAGAGAGTGGATTTCCATGTGGTCGTTCAATTAGGTTTAGTTATTATTGTGGTTTTTTGGTCGAAGTGCCGATGTGAGACTCAGACGCCTGCTAATACCCAGGTTCTCGCCTCGAACTCCCGATATATTCACAGCCGCGCGCCTAAACCAATCGGGCCAGGACACTTTCTTGAGACGTTTGAATCGAGATAAAGAGTCTAAGACCTGATTGATCGCACATCGAAAACTTCACTGAGGCTCTCACCTCGACTCTCACCTCGAATTCTTCCAAACGAGAGTACTCTTCGACTGGATCGCTTCGCCGCTAGTTTTCAACGACTCGTGCTCCTCGAAACCACCATGCTCCAGAAGCCCGGCGCGCATTTCGCGCACTTTCAGTACCGGCCGGGCGATGACCATTTTTGGACTCTGGAACGACAAACGGATTACCACTTTCTGGGCCGTAAACGACAAGAACATTGTATGGGTGCCTGAGAAATTTGACTTGCTTGAAGCTGCTCCGTAATGTGCAGGGATTCCCATTGCCTTGGGGACTGGAGTTGAAACCAATTCGATATTTTCGTTCAAGTCTTGCTAGGTCTACCCCGATTCCAGGCTATCACCTTCAACTTTTCATGTCAGCTGGCCGGGCTCGAAAACCAGTGTCTATAAATATTCCGGGCGCGCAACTAGTTCCCAATGTCCAAAGGGGGATGAGATGAGGAAGGAAGGAGGAGAATAATTGATACGCTACATATAATTTATTCTCTGAGTGCGAAAGAGGGTTTCTGGTGTGTTTGTGGGGGGCTGGCTGTTCCGGCCGCTTTTGGGCCTTGTGACACGGCAGAGAACCGTCGAGAAAAGCCTGTGAGTCAGAAAGAAGCTTTTACAGTGAGTTGTCGATGAGCTGGAGAACAGATGCAAAGATGCCACAATCTAATCTACACTGGTGCGATGCCGCAGATGCTGACCTCCGTCTACTTTACCTTTCACTCAGACCGGGTCGCAGGCTCGCCTCGTCTCAGCTCCCAGACATCTAGCATGGCAAAATTATTTATCAGGGCCACCAACACAGATATGGACCTTACTTTCAACAATACCTATGTTGATCATCTGTCAGTAGAGGTACCGATGCGGATAATATTGAGCTTACTCAAAGGTTTTTCTGATATGCTGTCAGGGTACAGCGGCCTTTCATGGTCGGAGGATGAGGTACTGGAGACGGATTCCTTCTTTTGGTGAGATGCCAGTCCCAGCTTCCGTTTCAACTCTTCCTCCATCTCGCCCAGAACTTGTGCGCACGCAGACGGCAGAGTGGGAGGTGTCCCTCCGGATTCCACCCCGCCGTGACTGCCCGAGAATCCGAGCTTGATCCCTTAGATGTTAATACTTTGAAGCCACAAATGACAACAAAAGCAATGCAGCTTAGAACAAGCCACATACGGGATAATGTTGCCCTGGAGCTGCCTGTAAGTAGGGTCGGTCATCACCACCGCAACAATCTCGCATTCTGAATGTGTTTTGGCTTGAATCGTGACTTTATCGGACGTCAACGCAACACCTCGGCGTAACTTCTTGGTGAAATCACCAGAAGGAATGGACGAAGGACGGAGTCCTTCAAAGTCAGCCAGCGGAACAGTGAGGGTACGGGCTTTAGGAAGGGGGATGTGGTGGACTGTTAGTGAAAACTGAACAATCCAGCCACGGAATGAAGATAACCCCAGTTTGGCGAGCGTGTCGATCGCCGCTTCACTTTTATGGCCTTTTGGATTGTCTTGACAAGATTGAGTCCTATGTATCATTCAGATCACAAGAAGTCCTTACTTGGCTGAGATGCCTACCCTTCGGCACCAAAACCTCCAGTGCTTTCAGGCCCGCAGGAAAGAGCTCTGACTTGGAATGGTCAAACAAGAGGAACGAAACCTGCTGGAACATCTCCCGGTCTTCACTTAAGAAACGGCTTCTTATTTGCCAGCCATGCCAGGGTCGACAGGGTTTTAATGAGCTGTTTAGCAAAGGAATCGAGGAGCAGCTCGGAGCGGTCGTCCACCTCAATCATGTGATCAAGCGGTTCTAACCGCTTTTTCAGGCGATGGAGAGCCTTTGGCGGAGGAAGGTATAAACAAGACGGCGGAGCTCCGTGGAGAGTTCCAGCTCGTTTTGCTGGAAAGGAGGTCGCGGGGGGTTGATGACGGATTCTGGAGGCGGCGGGACAGCAGTGGTGGGGACCAGGACGTGCATTTTACGGAGTATCACCCATGTAGCCTCCAGCACCTTCTTGACTTCTGCGAACGGGCGTCCGCTATTTTGGCATACAAAAATATGTATGTTGCGGTTGTGGACGGGGTCGCCGAGATCATGAGCGAAACATTATCTTCGCCGGGTGTCGCGGTGCACACTGTCACAATCACGAGTATAAATTTCTGCCGCTGGTGGGCAGAAGAGAAGCGCGGCTGGAGCACCTCGATGTAGTGTGTATCCTCGCGTGTCTTGGGTGGTAAATGCGGATTATCTCCAGCAGCAGTAGCCAGCGCGTGGACGGTGCGCAGGAGTTCCAGTTCCGGCTGAAAGTATTTGGTCGGCCACAACACGAATATTTGAGCAAACTACTAACCGGCGAAAAACCGGAGTCGTTGGGAGTGGGGACGGAGGAGGAAGCAGGAGGGGCCGGAGACTATGAATATTGAGCAGTTTGTATACACACGACACGCTTCAAAGCAACTAACGGAGGTCGATAGCGTCGACGGCTGGGCGGGTGAGTTAGCTTTGGTGGGGCCCTTCTTTGAGTTGGTCTTTTTCTATGCATATGGTCAGGCGAGGGTAATTTGGACGATGGCAACTAACAGCGGGATTGCGGGACATGGTGGGAGGAGTAAATAGGAGTACCTCTTAGTCAAGCAGATTGACGGATCGGAGGTTGACATGATGGCGGACAGGCGAGTTGGGCGCAGAGGTGTTTACAGTAGGAGCAAGGGAAATTTCAGAAGATAAATAATTTTGACCGCACAGACCTCGACTTTCTGCGGGCTTTCGAAAATCCAGACGGCGCCAACCTCCAATCACCTTTTTTCGATCGAACTAGACGTGTTGCCGATGAGACGCAGCCCGAAACCGACTGAGAAAATGCTTGAAAACACGTCTGATTGGACGAGACGACGAATATATGGATAGATAATGTGCGGCACGATATGAGACGATATACAGAGTCAGGATGCGGCCTCAAGCCGCGTAATCCGAGAAATACAGGTGAATCAAGGCGCGTTTCGCTACAGGACAGCCGGTCAGATATCAATCATCGTTCGTTAAGTGCAGGTCAGCTTACCGGAAATACGTTTGGCGGGATTGTATGTCAGTGTGGCCTGCGAACGGATGTCAGCTAACAATATAGCTTCGGCTGGGGAGACGAAAGATGCCTGCCTGAAGAAAGTCGATGCCGTCCTTGTCGAGAGTTGGCACCACGCCCGCAAGCTCTTGCGAAGACCACTGGGGGAACGTGGTTTTGTAGTCGGAAAGGCCTTGGACGCCCGGCCAGTTCTCCTCGTTCGGTGTTCCGAGGATCCTGTGTCGGTAGCGTAAGAAGAGCATCTAGAGGAGAGGGGAGCGGAATTCAGGCACCTGAAGATCTTGAAGATTTGGTCGATTTCGGAGTCGCCGGGGAACAGCGGCTGCCCAGCCATGGCCATTTCCGCAAGGATACACCCAACGGACCACATGTCGATTCCTGTCGCGTAGTGGCGCGAGCCGAGCAGTACTTCCGGCGCGCGATACCAGAGGGTCACGACCTGTAGAGACGGTTTAAACACAAAAAGCAAAGCAAGCAGAGAAGCACGTACTTCGTGCGTATAAGTTCGCATAGGAAGCCCGAACGCCCTCGCCAGCCCAAATCGGCGAGCTTGAGGTTTTTAGCTTGTCGATGAGAAGGTTCTGGGGTTTGAGGTCGCGGGTGCAGGATACGGCGGGAATGGCAGTACACCAAGCCAAGGTTGAGTTGGTGCGTGAATTTCTAGACAATTTGAGCCAGTCAGTTGAATCAAAAACGCGTCTCTGAATGCATAGACGCGAAAGACGCGTTGCGAAAGAGAAAAACGTGGGGCCACGTGACCGGCAGTTTTAAGCGCGTCCGAACACGCTTTGCCGTCTTTGACGTGTTTTGACGCGTTGACGGAGTAGAAAGTTAACAGGAGTGGCGCGAGAAGGGCTCACCTTGACCAAGGCAGGCGCAATCGGATTATTTTCCCGATTACCTTCATCCATGAACCGCTTCAGGTCCATCTCAAGGTATTCGCAGACAAGGAACAGTTTCTGATCAGCATGAACAATGTTCAAGAGCCTAAATACATAATGAGCGTCAGAAATGGCTAATTCGGATGACGATGCGCAGACGTGCCTGACGATGTTGTCGTCCTTGAGCTCTTTGAGCAGACTGATCTCACGAATAGCAGTGCTCGGAACACCCTCGTCCTCCGCCTCAAGTCGAATCTTCTTAAGGGCAACGATAGTGCTGGTGTTCTTGTCCAGTGCTCGGTATACCACGCCATACGTTCCTATCGAAAGTCGAGGGCAGGATGGAGTGAGTATTGACGCGACTTGCGAGCGAAAGTACCGGCGGATCACCTTCGCCTGAAACATAATATTGAACAAGGAGGTTTCACAATGAAAACAGCCACGGCGCGCACCAATTTTTTTGAATTCTTTCGTACCTAAAGGTCGTGGCACTCAGTAAGCCACAGCATCCGGAGCGAAGCTCTCACCTTTCCATTGAAGATTGCGATCAGAATAGAACTTAATACTACCTGTGTACGAGCAGAGACGCGCGGAATGAGTGCGAGCAGCGAGTCTGTCGGGAGGTCGGTGGAGGTGTGTGAGGTAAGGTTTGATGTGGCTGTGTTGCCGGCATAACGCGCTAGACGACGACGGCGACGCTGCAGCGGACACTGCTTCCGAATCCGATAGCGATAATCGATTGTAACGATCAGTTCGGAGACAGTCCGCTCCGGCATCAACTTGGCATCAACTCTTTCTCTAACCGCCCACGAACGCGCCAGTTGAAAGCTAACCGAGCACCAACGCGACACGAAAGTCTCCAGGATAATAGTCGGTACAGAGATTATACTGGATTGTACTGTGGATGGATGTGATTGCGACTATACTAGAACTGTACTGTGCGAAGCAGGCCCATAGGCGTGTCTGGCGAGCCAGAAGAAACGAGGTGCCGCAGCGGGGGGCCGAGGGGTCAGAAGAAAGGCAGATCAAGACCGTGGTGGGAAAACAAGGGACGCGGTTCATATACGCGGGTGGTGCGTCGATGTAGAGTCCAGTGATACAGAACGACGATAACGCTGGGCGGCCCCCTACAAGTGACGACGATCCATGGAAAGCATGCCACGCGCAGCCTACCAAGGGCACTTGCTGGCTCAGCGTGCGTGAAGATGCACGACCTCCGGCATCGAGGAGTAGAGCCATGCCAGTCGACTTGTAGATATAGTGGATCTTCATCGCCGTCAATGCCACGACGGCGCGAGGGGACGCCTCCCGGTAGGTGCACGACGAGGACACCTGGTACTGGCGCTAGACAGCGCCGGCCCGCGAACATCGCACGAAGCAAGCCAGCCGCGGGAATGTGGTGGTGCGCTTGCATGAGAGGAGACCTTCGTACTTCTCCCGCGTCTCTGGATCCGCAGGGTAAGCCTTCAATCTCCCGTCCGCCGCGTCGGCACCCACACCCGTACCTTCAGATGCATGAGCAGGCGGTCTGAGAAACAGTGGAGCGAGCGAGCACCCCAGCACCCCTCGCCGTGTAGACTAGGCTAGGCGACCATCTCCAGCATGTCACTGGACGATGGGCGAGGGCGGGAGTGGATCCTGGGGCAAAATTATTAGCATCTCCATCTCTGGAGGAAGGCAGCGTGAGGTTAAGAGTACCTTTTCGGCGTCGTCGAGGGTTGAGTACACTCTCTGCAGTATCCGCCACGCTGAGGCCCGAGTGCGCACACCGACACAGTGAGGGCAGGGCCCTGGTTGGCCGTCGTCATTGTCGTTAGCATAAGCGAGGTGCAGGATCTCGCCGGCTGTATTCATATTACGACTGGAGCCAGTCGATCTGGTGGGAACTTGTCGTGGCAGTGGGGGCATCTAGCTGATTGATTTTCGTTCTTCAGTTCTTCGCCTCGACAGGTACGCCCGTGCCCTGCACCGGAGCGCAGACAAGACCTGTCACTCGTATGGCGTAGGATTTCCCTAGTCCAACTCTCCGTTGTCGCGCGCGCCATGTACATGAGGGGAGCCTGAGCTCGACAGTGCGACCTCTGAGTCTTTGCGGGTGAGCTAAATGATCATCATCAGCGAAGCTCGATGGGAAGGAGCTGCGGGAACGCCCGCCTACTGCCACAAGCACTCAGCTTCACCGATACGAAGTTGAATTGGCTCTTCCAGCATCTCCGTCTGCCGCCGCTGCGAGCCTGCGCGGCGGCGACGTCAGGCAAAGACGCGCAAGCTTGGCACCTGTTAGTGCGCGATCGGGTATGAGGATGAGAGGCGTGCGTCGCCGTCATCGGTATGCGCATCGTGGTAGAGAGCGGGGGCAGGAGGCCCACGATCGTCCGCGATCGTCTGCGCACATTTGCCCCTGTCCTTGCCCTTCGCGCGTGGGCGCGCCTCAAGAAAGGCGGCCATCTCCGCGTCGTCGTAACGGATGTCCCTGTTGGCGTGCGACGTGGCTTTCAAGCGCGACTCGATGTTGTCGCCCGGCTGCGCTCCCAGCGCGAAGAGACTTGAGTCGAGGGTCTTCGGCGTGGCTTCCGGGAGAGAAGACGAAGCGATGGAGAGGGCACCTGATGGATTCAGCGCGCACCCGCGAAGATATCTTGCCCTGGGGAAGCTGACCCCGAATTCAGCACCTCTTCGAAAGATGACGCGGCGCTCACGCTCGCGTTGACTACAGGTGCACAGGTCCTCGTCCGTGTCGCGGTTGTTAACGCAGACGAGCTGCCCTCTTGGCGTGCAGCTGTGGCAAGAACGAGAGATGAGTCTGCTAGCGCTGTGGCGCCCGTGCCAGCAGAGTAGCCGCGCGACGTAAGTAGATAGTTTTCTCGTCTGCGCCCTCCGCAAGCCGTCGGGGATCGAGATTACCTATCCCGACGTCCTGCTTCAAGATATCGGACTGCATGACACCCATGAAGATTTTCATGCAGCGCACTTTTGACGTATTTGACGAGGAGAGATTATCCCGATGTTTCTTGGGTGTGAACAGCCGGGCAGACGATAGGGACTCCAAGATACCGATCAGAAGCGAAGGGGTTGGTTGCAAGTGAGAGATTGAACACATTAATTGGATATTTAAAGAGGCCAGTAGCGGGGATGAGACATAAGTAAATGGAAAGCGAGCGATCCACAGATTCCACACGAGCTCGGCTCATTTGTTTTGTGGACAGCGATTATTGAGGAGGCTGGCAGAATATGTTCCAGCCAGATAAGACTCCTGAGTCCTGACCCTACTTCGAAAGCTGTCAAAGCGAAGGATCGGGAGAGGTCGTTGTTGGAAATACAAGCTTGACCCACACGTACTTCCGATCATTTGAATATTGCTATTTCACCGTTGTTGCCGCGCCGTAGTTTATTTCAACTTCTGACCCACATATTTCATATTCCACATACATGTGATATCTTCATTGTCTATAAAGCTAGGATACTTGTTGTAGATACCCCACTGGTTTGTAAACCCTTGGATTCTCTTTGCATCCTCCTTGCCTGGAAGTCTCCCCTGAGCCAAATTCTACACAAACCAGTACTAGCCTGCTGGTGGCCTGCCCCCAATACACCAGTAGTGTTGACCCTGAGGTGCTCAGACCACCCAGAGATTTTTTGGGAGACCACTTTTGACCTCACCCAATCCTGTTCCCTTTATCCCGACGATCACCGCTTCGGACGACCCATTTTCCCGCGGTTGCGTTGTAGACGGCCGTTGCTTTGCCGTTCAGTGTTGAACACCTGTTTATCCTGGGAGGTCCGACTTTTTGTTGCACTCTCAGAGGCCGACATTCCCGTTGCATTCGGACGAAAACCTCGCTGTGTATACCGTCGTATTCGGAGAACACGCCCGCTGATTATCCCGTTAAATTCGGACGAATCCACCTCGCTGATTATCCCGTCAAATCCGGACGAACCCACCTGTTGATTATCCCGCGACGGCGGATGACGCGCACACTTCCCCCTGCCGACCTCTTTCCGACGGTTTTATCTGGGACTCCATCTACAGTGATTGTTGGAGAGGCAGATAATGTTGCTGGTTGATGACGATCAACTTTTCCCATTCGCCTTGGAGAAGCAATGGAGATTCTCATTCCAATCTTGATATCGTGCACACTGGGTCGCGTTGTCAGTGATGTGCAGGACAACATTTTTGCAGTTGACTTCTTCATTCCGGGGGTGTATCCCCATGTTTTTGCGCTCAAGCTTGCGGGGGTGTGTTGGAAATACAAGCTTGACCCACACGTACTTCCGATCATTTGAATATTGCTATTTTCACCGTTGTTGCCGCGCCGTAGTTTATTTCAACTTCTGACCCACATATTTCATATTCCACATACATGTGATATCTTCATTGTCTATAAAGCTAGGATACTTGTTGTAGATACCCCACTGGTTTGTAAACCCTTGGATTCTCTTTGCATCCCTCCTTGCCTGGAAGTCCTCCCCTGAGCCAAATTCTACAGTCGTGCTGCTGCCCAGTCGAACCAGCGGGTTGGAGCGGGTTGGGGATCTCTGATTATTCCAGCACGTATTCGATAAGAGAAAGCTTTAGCTCGCTGACGGTGAAAACAAGGTGAAAAGCGCCGGATCATTCTTTGTACAGGCAACAAACCTAAACCGTAGCAAACAGTCTGCCCTTGGCTTGTCCGCAACAGGCCTGGCCATGATTTGGAGAGGGAGATATTCGAATTTTCGGCCCTCTCAAATCCCAGATCCATCCCCAAGTTGGTCCTTGTCGCACGGCACGTCAAGAACTGGTGAGATATTGATACTAAGTACTTGTTACTGCGCTGTCCCTAACTTATACTTCTTCTTCAGGATAGAGCCGCTGTTACTGTACGATTTCAACCAAGTATTCGCCCATTGTGACCTGTGACCATAAGTATTCATTTGCCATCAATTCATCAGCGGGCAGGACTTGTGACCCCCGATTCCAAGTGTTCGTTTTCAAAGTATTCATCGAGATTTGTGTGCGCTGCCGGCCGGTTTCGCGTGCAGTTCAAGCGGCAATTTGGAGCGGAGCGGTGCTGCAGAGGATACTGAACTTGACAAGAACTTGATGTCAACCCTGCCAACCTCCCGCTTGCTACTCGCCATGCGAAGAGGAATGCGAAAGCACCAAGTTGTTATGGTGGAGAGGACATATGGGACCAAACTGTGTCGTAGACGACCCGATTTATGTATGCTGTGCTCGATAGTGTGAAAATGATCCTACCATGCGCACAGTTGTGGATTCGGGGAGAAATTTTGAAATTTTAGTCCTCAAAGAAGTTTATTCAGCCAAGTATTCAATGGTCCCAGTGACCAGTGACATATTTACCAAGTATTCAATTCATCGAGCGCTGTGACCCGTGACCGAATACCCGGTCGAAATTGTACAGTATACAGAACTCTCTTAGTAGTCGACGAGGATCAAGCGGACTCGGATGCCGTAGATTTGATTCGCATATCGACTAGCATCTGCCTTGCAATCTCCCCGGCGTCGTTCTTTCATGTCCGTTATCTGGCATTGACAGGTTTATCGCCCAATGCTGTTTCCCTCATCCTCGCCCAGTGCAGCGGCGTTGTAGGTCTAGCTATTTTCCAAACTTACCCGCCAGACCCTGCATGGCTTCCGCTGATTGCAGCAATGTCGAATCTGCGACAGCTCTCGGCAGATATAAATTACTTCTTCGTTCCTCCCCGGGTCGAATTCAGCCACCCGGTTCTCACTGGCTCACCCACCTAGATATGTTCGAGACGCCTTTGTCGGAAAACTGGGCCACGGACATATGCTTCCTTCCTCGGCTCACCCATCTCTCACTTGATGCCGACGACGCGGACCCTTTTGCTCCAGAGACCCAGATTCGTTACATCCTCGCCAATTCCAAATCCCTCGAGGCTTTCGTACTATTCATTTTCGAGTATGCGCTGAAGCAATATGATGTATACGAGTATTTCTCCGATGATCCCCGGTCTGTGGTCATGTCTGCCGCCAACCCCGGTTACTTGGTCGATTGGGAGAGAGGTGCAACGGGAGGAGACGATTACTGGATCCAGGCGGAAAGATTCATCCAGAAGCGGCGATCAGGAGAAATCAAAGGTTTGGGCCGGACAATTGTCGAGATGTATACTGATACATATTCATCAGGGTCAGAGTATGTGGTGCCAATGAGATCGACGTAGTGGATCTCCAACCAGCATGTTTTATTCCAACGAAAGATCGTTCCCTCGACCAGTCTAAATTTTGCATTCGACTCGGACCCACTCTCGTTCATGCAGTGGCTACGTACGGGGGCTCAACGAAGTACCCCGCCTTTATACCTTCTCAGCCCATTCCTCGACCCTTCGCAGCTTAAGGCTCTGCCGCTTTGAGTCTGCGTCTGTGTAACCGCCGGCTCTAGGGACAAGGTGAATACCGAAGCGTCATTGGGTCATACTCATTCTCCGCATTGCCTGTGCAATTTCAGCTTTGTTTGCTGCGTATTGAGCTCATGCACGGTGGTCTGCGTACATCCCAATTTTATTGCAATGATATTTCCGGAAGTTAATGTGCCCAGGTTTCTCAGTCGCGTTCAACCCTCATGGCTGCCAAGTTTGGTCTGCAACAGAGCCAATCGAAAAGGCTTCAGCAAATTGAGTGTTGGGCTTTATCCCATCTTTATTCCATTCTTCAGGGGTATTGTTCGTTCCAGAAAAACCGGTGTAACCCCGAAAGGGATATTCGAACCACTCGCATCCGTCCCTAGTCCGCCCCAAGCCCAAGCCATTCAGACGCGAATCGATATTACAATTTGGTGCGACACCCGTTGTTGCCGTGGGTAGCGCGGCGACAAAACTCACTACGTTCCGGGGTCGGCTAGACTCACTTAGTCAAGGTTCGGCAATGTGAGTCTAGGTCTGGCTACCCGATCACACTGACTCTGTGCAGCCGACTACACACGCTTTCGCGTAGGGCCGGGTAGCCGATGGCTGGCCGGCTACACTGACATCATGCAGATCAGTGCAGATCAGTGTAGGTGCGTATAGGTGCGTCCATCTCAGTTTCGGTGCCTACCTTGACCTTGTCCCGGGCTGCACTGACTCTGTACTGTATCCAATGCCAGGTAAGAAGCATTCTGTTCATCCTCACACTCATTAGATGAATAATCTCTCTCAGTTTCAGAACTGCCGTCACCTGTCAAGGAGCCAATACAAAGTTGCAAGAGCCTAATTGGGATCATCACTGTTATAATTTCGAATCGGCAGGTTGCGGGCACGTCCAGGGACACCGCTCCTGGAGAGTTGCCACTCGGCTTATCTCTTGCTCTCCGACACCCATGTACCAGTCTCGCCGCGACCGCCTCTCTGAGCCGAAACTGGCTGCGGCAACGAAGCGGCAAGACTACAAGTCGTTCTCCACTTGAAATCAGGTATTTTTACCTCTGGTTAGGTGGCCAGCAACATCTTGACTGACCTACCCTGGGCTGAACTGACCTCCCTTAAAATACAAACAGCTGCACTGACCTGCACATATGTACACTGACCTGCACAGACCGCTTCTAGTCACCTAGACAGACCCCTCTGCACAGCTGCAGGTAGGTCATCTGGCCTCAGCCTGTTTCTAGGGGGGGGCGGAACGTAGTGACTGCAACGAGCTGTACATCGCAGAAATCTGATCCTATGGCAAACAAGGAAAGTGTGTGTGGCACACAGAACTCCTGGCGCGTTCATACGGCCGTTGTTACCTCAATGACGCGTCGCTGAATGGCCTGCGGGTAAGCGGTGGGAAGGTCTGATGCCTGCCGAGCCAGCCGACGCGGCGTGTCATGGAGATATGAAAGAAGGGGTGCGAGAAGGGAGGACACACATGCGACAGTGGGCGCGGCGCGTGTCTAGCGCCTTCCCTTCGAAAACATGTGGTCTAGGCCTGAGCTCGAACCCGAGCTACCACCGAATGCATAAATGCGACAAAGATGTCGTATGCAGAGCGGGGTAAGGGCGGTTGCGGGTGACCATCAGCGGGCCGCCGGGGCCGGGCCAAAACACTCCGCGCAGGTTGCTATCGGAGCGTCCGTAGAGTCCAGACTCCGTGTTGGTCTCCTTGCTCAGCGCGGGACTTTCTGTTGCTATCATTGACATTGCCATCGTCCACGGCACTTCTTTGGGACGAACCAGGGCAAGCCGGCCCCGGTGTCTTAGCACTTGGAACTCTGGTGGAGGGCACACGGAAGAAGCAGGAAACTTCAAGAAGTCGACACCCCGGATGTTTTGTTGCAAGGATCCGCGCTCGTCGTGAATTCACCGTGCCGGCAATTATCTGTTCCCCGATAGCAAGTTGGGGCGTCGAGATTAGATAAACGGCGACTGCATTGAAATAGCCACCACTCCGGTGTCGATAAATAGACAATGCTTGGTCGCCGGGTGATAAGTTAAGCAAGGCAAGAAGACCGGACATAGTGACGAATCCTGGAGACGGAGACTCGTCCCGCGTCCGTCGGATTTGAGGATCGGACGAGCCAGGGGATGGACCGTGAGTACAGATGGAAGACCAACAGTAAGCATTGCACAAGCAAAAAAGTGCAAGTGAGTCAGATTTGGATTCTCAAAAATTTGACTCATTCGCAGTGTGGGTCAGATTTTTCCGGCGCAGCGGTGCGGTTCGTACATGGATCCAGGAAACAATTTGGGGAGTGGTTCGCATGCTCGACGTGAACTGAAATATTCCGAGGGATTCCAACTCTGACTCGTCGTGTTGATCAGCTGAGATTGGATTCGTATCGGAGCTGACAGTTGTCGGATAATCGGGAGAAATCTCGGAAAGCTGACGCCGACAATTATGTAACGCGGATTCCGATTCCGTCCGCCTGCTGGCTCGGGTTGTTTCCGAACGATTTCATAGCCAGTCATGGAATCCATTCCGCATCGTGGAAAGTACTGTCTGAGAGAGACCACTTTCATTGCTAATGAACTCAGTGTTCAAAGTTTGAACACCGAGGTACCATCAATTAAAACAATCTAATCGTATCGCCACCTCTAATTAATTATCGCATTGATTGTAATCTTATCTAGACAGATGACGCTGAGGGACAAATATAGCCGGTGGGGTATTTCTGCTGCTGGGATTACGACTTGGCCTGACGCAATACCACAGGGTATGATGTCGAGGCGGTTCAATTTGAATTTGAGCTGAGCTGGTGGTTCGGGTGCGAGGTAAGGCGATGATGCCGGGCAGGAAACCGTTCGTAACGGCGGGAAAGCGAACAGTTATGGAATGACAGTGGTGCCAGGGCGATATCGTCGTCGCGGTTCAGCCCGCAAGTTATATAATGTGAATAGTTCGGTTGATTCCGTGAGTTGCATCACAGGCAACCGCGGCACTGCCTATTTCCCAACAGTTTGCACTGGCATGCGACAAGAACCCAGCCTGCTTACTTTTGAACACTTGCGGACCAGTAAAACATGGAAGAGAACAAAAAGAAGGAGAAGGAAGATCCAGATCGGTTGTTTCTTAACGGGACCGCGCCGTAATATATCTACCTACCTAAACATGCAGGATCATAGTTGCGAACCCAGTGCATCGATGCAAGCAAAAGAAATTCGGATTATCAATGCGCATTTCCGATCCTCATTTGGTGATGTCGATTGGAAGCCCAGCAGGATAGGATGACTTCCGCGCGTTGGTCAGCGCATAAATATCTGCATCGGCTGCAAGCGGATATGCATAGAGCACAAAAGATACGGGGTAAAGCGGTTGCTGATGCAACCTTCCAATCTCCAGTGCTGCGGGGATTGAAAGAAGACGGCATGTGAAAAGCCATTGGGAAGCAGTTTCGAACCGTCTACATGAGCAAAATTACTAAGCGAAGAGCAGTCTTTGTACAATTCTCCGGTTGCCATATTTCCTTCAGCCAAAAATGACACGAGTCAGAATAGAACACCTGCAATGATAAAAAACTTGCTGTTGGCATGCCGCAAGGTAGATAGGTATATTCCGGCGCGGTCCCGTTAAGAAACAGCCGGGGCCCATACTACATACATCGCGTCTAATGTATGCTATGGATACCGTCGATCTTTGGCCACTTCAACACCTGAGTACCCGTTTGCATCTCCAACAACATCGAGTACCAAAAACAAAAATACCGGTTGGTAAACGAAATGCCAACAGAACCCCAGGATGGCATGGCCTCCAAAATCAGGTACGAAGAAACAGTTTTATTCCAATGCGTGATATGTATATTGGGCAGGCCTGAATACATGCAATTCAGCGTAGATCGTACGTGTACTTTGCAAAGCGTTGCACTACGTCAAAGTTGCGGGACTGGAGCAACTCGCGAATGAAGTCCTCACGCGAAGCCAAGACGCGAGGGGAGTTGGGGACGAGGTCGTAGATGTCTACAAGGAAATCGTATCGCAAGCCCGCCAGCGTCGGCTACGTGCTCTGGGGGGGCCAAAAAGGATGAAATTCAACCTACCGTTCAGCCAGGATTAGGCTGGAATACAGCGCATTCTAGGTTGATTTTCAGCGGCTGTAGGTTAGAAAACATCTGTTTATAGGTTGACCGACTTAGGTTGATTGTCATCCAAAAAACCCGTCTGTTTCATCCTATGGCCCGATGAGCTTTTTCAGTGACTTTCAACCTATCCTAAGATAAAATGAGCCACCTGAAATTAACCTAAAACTCGCTGAATATCATGCACATTTTGATTGAAGAATAGCATAAATTTTATTGATCGGTGCTACGACATTCTGTCACGACTACCAGCAGCTCGCTGCACTGCATGCACCCTCTCCCTCTGCGCCATCGGCTCGTCGTATTTGAAACCGTGACCAGCGTGCTCTGGGGAATTCCGGCCTGGCGGCACATCGCTTCCCTTGCAGTCGGCACGAGAATCCTACGAATCATGAGTCAGAAGACCGACCAAATTCGAGATGGGGCTGTAAACACACCAATTTGCATGTAGGCGCCTTCTCCTCTTGTGCCTCTCTTCCGTAGTTCTGCATGCAGGCGAAGCTCTCCGCAAGCCCCACCAGGCTGAGCGGGCCCCGGGCGAAATTCACACCGCTACATGCGTACACACCGGAATGACAAAGTCAGGGAGGGGTTAAATCACGAGAATTATGGCAGACCCACCTCAGATTGCACGATAATCCCGAATCCTGGATCCATCGACATCACAATCTGTGGGTCAGTGAGCTGGTGGGAGAAAACGTGAATATCACAAGATATATACAGGGAAGCTCGAGATACTAGAGACCCGCACTCAAGTAGAGACCCAGAATCTGAGAGCTTGACACCCAAGAGCCAGATACCCAAGCGTAGACAAAGCCGAGCCAGACACCAGAGAGAATACAAGATCGGCGTTATAGCCCAAGGAAAGTCCTGGGCGACAATTGAGGAGGTCTTGCTATCCATTTATGCTGAGTGGGGCGACGACAGGGGGGGAGGACATGAGGGAGAAAGACAAGAGCGACGCGCAGCTGACCATCAAATCACGCCATATCAACATGCACGTGCGTCGGAGTTTGAATGACTTGGCAGAGATTCATTCATTTTGATGTTCCTCACTTGTATTGCACTACAGTGGGCACCGTGTCTGGTGTTTCTCAGTCGCCAGTGATAAGAAAAATATCATTGCACTCTTCTGAGACTTGATTTTGGACCGTAATAAGTGTTCAACCTGTGATAGGTTGATATCGACATAGGTTAATTTTACCTCCAGAACTCGCCGGCTTAATGTCAATTGAGAATAGGATAAAATATAAAGGATACAATACAACCTAGAAATTAGGTTGAATAGGATCAACCTACGATCAGCTGAGAATAGGTTGAAAGTGATTTTTCAACCTAAATCAAGTTGGAATTCATACTTAGCCAGCTCCATAGTGGTGCAACCCATCAACGCATGACCATCGCTCTCGACTACAAGACGGCAGAAACGGCAGAGGCGCGAATCCCGGGGGGGCCTTCTCTTTCAGCCGTTCTTTCCAGCGCAAACCTCAAGTCATATGTTCTGCTTGCGGCTGTTCGAATTGAGGCATGCATTTATCCAAGACGATTTGATTCCCCGCCGGGAGTCCCCGGGAGTTCATGAACCAGGGTTGTAATTCAGAGATACTCCAATCGTCAGCATCAGTGAATTGTGATGGAGCGAGAGCAAAAACATGTCCTGAAGACGAGCCTAGCAATGACGAAGGAGAGAAGGATAACTTCATTATCACTCCCTTCAAGTTGGCGGGGAAAAAGAAATACAGTCGGGTACTTATAAAATGCGAGTTATTTCGACTCCCTGAGACTTCTCTGCAGATAATTGCCCTAAATTTCTGCATTTGTAATCCCATGATTTTTGTTCAAGAATCCTGAAGAAACTTGCGATTCAACTTGACTCCGAATGATAAGTTGTGAGTTGTGACGCGTTATTGATGGGATCAAAATCGCAACTCCATTGATCTCGGAATCCTGCTGCGACCGACCAATGACTGGTACTTACTGTATGCTGTGTTGGCTGCACATGTCCTTCTGTGGCCAGTATGTGCGCAACAAATCAGAACAACACCGTCAATCGCGGACGAGCTGGCTCAATCAAGCTCTTCGGGCCAGAAAGTCATCCGATGCCATCTACCTGAATGGTCTGGGCACCACCAAGAGCACCACTAACTTGCGCTGCCAAGATTCGAGAAACTCTGCAGTGCCTCTTCTACTGTGGAGATTTTCACATTCATATCTCCAACGTCTCGGTATGCACCCTATCCTCTCACGATTCCATCGGATTTGCGTCCAAGTATTTTGGCCCAGTCATTAATTTCTGCGGATTTCACAGCAAGACCGAGAGGTCACTGCTTGTGGTGCTCGACTTTTACACTCCCGCAGATAGAAGGTGCATCTCATTTCGACTGTTGTGGTAAGTCCCTCTTCCAATCGGTCGACATTTGAAACTTGTATGCCAACCCATTAGGTGGTTTGTGTTCCACATCGCACCCTTCGCTCGACACGCTTTCACAGTTAGGTGTCTTGTGTAAAAATTGCGATTGGCACACATGGTAGCGCGTGGATCTACGCCACAATTTGTCTTGCGTCTTCATCTCACTATTCCCCGAACAACCGCAAACGCAACCTTGGCCTTTGCCTCCCTTCCATTCACACGGCGTGGGATCCGTCTGGCATCTCATTCTACTGCGGCATGAACCAGTTGGCCTTGCTTGCTTTCTTTCAGACCTTTCTACTTTCGGGTTTTATGCAGCTTGCAGCCTAGATAATGATTCCTCTACGCGTGTCGGGCAGTCTATATCTGAATATATCAGCGTACGCACGTCCTCAACAATTATAAGCGGGACTGATGAACGCCCAGATTAGCTTCAGCATGTTCGAGAAAGGCCGATCGTCAAGTTCCAGCGTGGCCTCCCAAATCAAATAACCCAATTGACTAGACAGAACGCAAGCAGTGTCGCCATGCTATGCTTCTTTCGGTCTGCTCTGATGGCCGTTGCTGCTCAACGACAGCCCAGACTATGAGACCTCGACTCGGGGAAGAACATCTTTCTTTGGACGCGGCCCTTTCAGTGCTTGAGGTCTCGCCAGTGTCTCATGGAGAGCGTTGGCACGACCACCCGGAAACATGAAGCTGTGAGCTGGTTCAGCTGACACGACACTTGGTCTCACACGACGCTTATCAGCCGCCTCATGTCGGGCTTCGAGCCTTCAGACTTCCCATTCTGGCCATATCCCGCCTCATGTTGCGGGAGAATCTCCGAATTGGGCCGTTGCCGTCTTTCAAGAGCCTTGGGCTTTATGCCACAGCGCACGTGCAAGCCTCATCTATCACGATATCCCTCTTCCCTCCGCCTCGCATTCCGACATGCTGCTGTGTTTTCTGTACGGATGCTATCGTCCGCAGCACTTACAGCTGTTGACGCGGACCCCGTGTACAGACGAACCGGATCGCCCAACTGTGATTTCACACGCCTCCTGGCTATTTTCTCAAGCTCAAGTCGCAGTGGGGTGACGTCGGCCCACATCCATTTACATGACGCGACCATGATATATGTATGTCGTTCCGTACGACCGCGCGAGCATCCGCACCAGTTCGCACATTGCGTAGTTGCGCGTGCGCAGTGCAGATGATAATCCTCACTGCGGCCGGGACGCGTCGTGGCCGCTTGACCGTCTCTGATACTGTGATTCGGGAATTCTGACCGACCACCTGAACACAAAACCTGCGGAAGGATAATTGCCGGAGTGGCGCCTGTGAGCATCCCGAAATATTAGGCTGCCACCGCTCACTCTTACTCTTGCAAGCTGGCTTAGCGGCAATCATCAGCGCGGTTCAATCCGCATATCCTATCGCGCCATTTTAAATTTTGTTTTTCGCGAGTCACTGACGTCTTTCTCCCTCTTCCCAAAAGCTCATAGAACCCTCGTCTCTAAGTGCACCTAATCGAACTTCGAATTCTGCTCGGGCTGGCGCGGTGGGCGTGTAACCAGAATATCGTACCATTCCACTTACTTACATCCACGCGCACGCTTACTGCACTTACCTCCCTTTGCCCACTCTGACCCGAAGCTTACTTGTATTACGAAAAAGCAACCTGCAGGGTGTCGCATCAGTGCCCGATAGGCATAGGCTCGCGCTCGGCGCACGCGGCTGCCAGCGTGCTTCTTTCTGAGGCCATCACCATCAGCGCCGCACTTGCCCAGCGCCCGGCTGCGGCATCCATCTGCGGTTTGTACTCGATGCTCTTTCGGCTCAATGCCGTTCAGACGACGGCGTCCCCACTTGCGCCTTTAAATCGCGCCTCGCACATCGTCGATCGGCGCAGGCAGGCTCACGCCCCTCTACATACGTTCGTGCGCCACCATCCTCGAATGGTCCCCGCTGGCGCTTCTTGTGTTTCAGGCCGCGCCTAGAACATTGGCCGCACTTCTGTGTCAATGTTTGCTCAGATGCGCCTCTTCTCGTGCTTTCCGTTCCCCGTCACAAGCCAACCACGCCCAAGTCGCGAGTGCGCCTCTTCATCAAGGAAACGGTTGTGCATGTCCTCTTTCTTGCCACTTGCATGCAACAAACACATCGAACCACCCTTGAACCCCAGCCCGCACCCGCAATTTTGAGTCATTCCATTGTACATGCACACCCATCCATCCATCACCCCTCAAAGCATGTATAATTATCTTCTTCGACTTCCCTCCAACAACACCCTGCATTGAACGTATGCAAGCAAGCTGCGCACCCTACCCATGGCTTGCCGGCTCGTCGTTGGCTCGAAGGCTATCGGACGACTGTTGTGCGCGCCTTCGATGCTGCTCGCATTCTATCAATCAATTGCTGGTCGCTTCCATCCCTGTGGCTCGCATTGCATTCTAGGGCTGGGGGCTCCAAGTCTATCGCTGGTTCGCCTGGCTCGCTCACGACCTATCGGCGCTTTTCCTCCTGCTTCTTAGCTGCTTCCAGTCTTTAACCCACCTTCCCCTCCATCAAGCAATTGGCTTGCCCGGAATGTCCACTAGCTCCATCTTCGACTTCCATCATCACTGCCTCAGCTTATCCACCTGTTCGGCCGAGCAGCAAGCCAACCCCCCGAATCACCGGGAATTTAATATCAGTGGTACGCGTATACCTATGTACGTACATACTCCCTTCCCTTCCCTACGTACAATTTAATTCAACCGGAGTCAAACTGAAGGTGTGTGTTCTGTCTGCATTTTTTCGCTGCTACGGTGTGACATAGTATGTAGCGCATCGACGATCCCGCCCATGTAATGTACTTGGAATGGTTCTTTGAGCTGCAGTGACGTCAGATTGAGCTGAATATTCGATTCTAATTCGTTGGCCTTCAGTCACGAAACCTCATACCAAATTACTTTTCTTCGACAGATTCTCCGCGCTGGTTTTCTCCCGCTTCTTTTGATTTAAGGAAAGGACAATGATCATAGCCTAAAATACCATCAGTCGCGCTCCTGTCGGCCACGATCATAATTATCTACCCCGTACGGCACCCGACAAGGATCGTCGATGGATGCGCTGATGTTGAATGCCGACCGCGCGCGGCGGGGAATCGGGGCATTTAACAGCCGACCCGAAGCGCACAGAACATCGACTGGATTGAACATTCCTCGACCACCGTCACGTACACGCGAGGTTCGTCGATGGACCCATTTTGAACACCGGCGGGGATCAAAGGTTGATTTACTCGTATAAAACAGAGAAATTCCATTGGAAATACCATTATGCCGAAACGAGGATCGCCGATGGATACACTCATGCCGCTGTGGGCGGAAAATCAACCCGGGATCCGCGTTCGCAGAACTATCAATATCAAATCAGCGGCGCACGCGACGAGGATCCTCCGCGGATGCGCACAGGTGAATTGAACGCCGGCCGTCGTGGGCGGAAGATCAGCGCAACCGACTCGCGATTGAAGATGAAATTGAGTAGAGGCGGGGATCGTAGTGATGTTACAGTTGGTTTGAACACTGGTTAGGCCGTCGACGACATAGGTAGGTGTCCAGACATCGATAGCAGCAAGGATTGGTTGAAATTATGGAATTTTCAACGCCATTATTCACGTTCAACCTTCGATGCCCGCCAATCTCGGACCCCGGCTTTCAACGCGTGTACGTGACGTTCTTGAGGAATGTTCAACAGTTGATTTTTGTGAAACTCGAGCCAGTTCGTTGTTGCATGTCCCGAATCCCGATCTCCCGCCAAGAACGGCCGGCGTCCAGAACCAGCGCATCCATCGAGGATCCCCGTCGGTTGCCGTATATCATCCCTTTCCTTGCTCTGATCCTCCGCCCACGACGGCGGGCCGGCGTTCAAGAGGCGGTGCCGTATTCGAGTGCGTCGATATGATCTCTCGTACCTGCCGTCTCGTCTCGTTACTTTTCATGAGCGTTATTACGACCGCCGATCCCGCGTCGACGCAGCGGAACGGAACGAGATACACAGAGGGTACGGCACCGCTGCCGGGATCGCCGATGTTGATTCGGGGCGCGTTCAACCTGGCCTAGCAGAATTGGTCAGAGCCTTGCTCGACACTGGGGTCGGTGCAAGACGCTAAACTGAAGCCTGAGGGATCGATGGACTGCTGTGGCTAAATCCTGCTAGATTTGTCGCTATAAGCGGCCGGTGTTCACCAAGGTTTGTTAAACAGAAAAAAGAAACACTGGATTGAGCTCCACTGAACCGCTGCAAATTAAATTAACTCCCGCCCCTGGCAAATACCAATCCCAATCGAGATACTTCCGCCCCTTCACGCAGAATTGGAAATAACCCGCTGGGACGGGGATATAATTTCTGATAGACCGGTCCTCCGTATGGAGAGAGGAGTGTGTAGCCGCCCCGCTGTCACGGTGTCCTAGGACCCGGTTCATTCGAATATTCTCATTCTGCCAATGGCCCTCAATGCTTTTCAATTATGGCCGATTATTTTACCCGTTGAATCGTATGGGATGGTCCAGTATTCCGCCATTGAATGTACGGAATATCCCTCCTCCGCACTGCTCCTTTCTACCGTGACTGGCATTGCGGGGAAGATGCCTCCGCCGGACTACTCCTATTCCCTGTTCCTCTTTTTTATTTTGCGGCGACGACTAGATTCTCGGAGTGGTTCGTGTTTAAATATTCAAAAATCGAACCAGGCTCGGGTGTTGGCGTGAGAGAAGGTCTAGGATTGAATTCTTGAGAAAAGACCGCCCATCCCCGCTTACTGACGAGCGAATGCGTCCGTCCAGTGACATTCAAGTCCGTAAATGAACAATCATTCCCGTAAGAGCCAATAGATGCCGACAAAGCCGATCGGCCAAGACCGACAATCATGACGTCACTCCTTCGTTTTCTCCTGCACTCCCATCCCGCGTTTCTCCGACACCACAGCGAGACGGCCCGGCGGCTCTTCTTCTACCACACTGCGACGCGATTTCAAATCCACCGGAAGAGACCCGCTCCGAATCCAACTTTCTCTGCGACACGTTCGTGGCAAACTGGCTCGTGAGTCGTGAGTCGTCACGATCAGCTTGAGGCAAGGTGGAATGGGAAGTCGATTGCGGGAGGGTATCCGATTCCCAATCCGTAGCCGAGGACGAGTACTCTGCTAGTACCCATGCGTGTCCACGTTCACCTGCGTGAGGCAAAGCAAGATTGGACCGACGGATGGATGGATGGATCCCAGGCTGGACCTCGAAGGCGCACCGGAAGCTGCACATAGCTAATCGATATCGCCGCAACTTGGCGTCTGCGCACATGTAGAGGTTCCGCAGAACAGTTCGTGGCCCACTCCTGTCCGCAGCCAAGTGCCAGCGTGTATCCGCAGACCTACTACCGGCCCATGTGTATCCGACTTCCGAACCTACCTCTCGACTTCCGAAATCCGCAGAACCTCCGCTTTCTCGATGCTACTTCGGCACTCAGGACACGACACAGGACACAAGACACGGAGGCGGACATGCGACAGCCTTGGTACACGAATGAGCGAATTAGGGTGAAGCTCCGGCACTCGGGATCGCATCCGCCGCGTCGTGCCGTAGCCGTAGAGCTGATAGCATGTATATGCCCACCGCCCAGCTACCTCCCCCTCAAGACGTTGAAGATAACGGGATCGGATTCAATTGGCAAATAGCAGATCGGCCATCGGACCGCTTCTACGCCCGCTGCTACGGGCCATTATTCAAATCGTGGCTGCGACGAGGACGCGTCAGCCTGTCTCTTGTCCGAAATAATACAATCCATCAAACGAGGCGCGGCCCCGTGCCGCGAGTTGATCGAATTTTGAATGCAGGCGCGTCGCCTGATCCCATTTGACGCGTTATCCATCTCGCAGCCGCGGAAACCGGGACATACAAAGACGTCGACGTCGAGGATGACGCGATGCCGTGTTTCGAGGAATTGAAATTTTCGTTTAGAGGTTCAGTTCAGTCTGTCTGTCTGTCTGTCGAACTTGTCATCAAATAAGTTATAACATGCAGCGAATAGATCTGCGCTGCGGCCGTCAAACACAACGTAAACTCGCCTAAAACTTAGTGAGCACGACAATCTCTAATTGAAATTTCCGTCAAATTTCTGTACTTACGCCGCTGCTGGTTCGACTCGACTCGCGGCGGGTGCATTCAGTTTTCTCTTCTCCCGACGAGTGGCGCGTCCGAATGACATGCATTTCCAGGTGAGCTCACCAATAACGATTAACCCACCACTATTCGGATCATTTCTTCTTCTTATTTGTTTTTTCGGCGGTGGCTCGCGCGGGAAGTCCTTCGGATTTGCATAGGCGATGACGCCTGCCTACGCAGAAATAACGATTAACCCACCACTATTCGGATCATTTCTTCTTATTATTTTTTTCCGGCGGTGGCTCGCGCGGGAAGTCCTTCGGATTTGCATAGGCGATGGCGCCTGCCTGCGCAAGTAATATTACTAATTCCATTTTTATTTTCGCAAACCGACCCAGACACGCGGCGCGTCTGGTGGGGCGGACGCAAATGACGCGCTCGCCTCCTCTGTATACATTTTGCTCCTCCCTTCCCTTCCCTAACGGGGACGAAGTTCACATCACATCCCTGGCCAGCGTCGTCAGTCGACGTTGCCGTTGCCTCCAGGTCAGTCTCTGCAGTGAGACGCGCTTCTCCCCGCGTCCTGAACTTGTGATCAAATATCAACGCTAAATGCGAGAGATTCCTTCCCATCCCAGTCGCATATGTAGGCCGCAATTGCAAATGAATCAATGGCATGCGCGGGATCTTTAAATTCGTGTTCAACTGGGTTGAACTTTGATGTCATTATGACGGGCGCGTCGAACCGAGCGCGGTTTTGGGTTTCGATGAGACGCCATAAGAAGGGAGACGGGGCGAAGCTCGTCGTCATGATCAGGCGAGATGGGAACACGATGGGCGCGGGATCGGGTGGGTATGACGCGTGCAATATTTTTGCGCAGGAGGGAATAGGTGAGATGGGATTACAGTAAGGTGAGGCCGAACCATTGACAATTGGATGAGGGAGGCCGTACCATGAGAAGGGAGACGGGGAGAAGCACGTCGTCAGGCGGGAGGGGAACACGATGGGCGCGGGATGGGGTGGGTATGACGCGTGCAATATTTTTTGCGCAGGAGGGAATAGACGAGACGGGATTACAGTAAGGCGAGGAGGGGAGTGTGCGAGCCGAACCATTGACCATTGGACGATGGAGGCCGCACAGATAGGACATGTACGTATATTTCATCGTGAATATTGCATCTTCCTTCGATTGAAATTTTTGGCGGCGAGTGTGCGAAGTCCGAACCGGATTTGGTATTTCTCCGTAAATGACAATTGACATGGACATGGACGCCCGCGCCACTCGTCGGGAGAAATGCACCCGGGGCGAGCCGATGTTTTCAACTGTACAGCGGCGTGACTTTGGACTACAGCGGGGAGGAGAGAAGATGTAAGTATATGAATGGCGGGGACTGTGCGAGCCGGGCGCATCCGCCGTTCGGATAGGACATGAGCTGACCAAGTTTGACTTGGGATACGCATCTTCCAACTCAGCTTCCAAGTCTTGGATCTTCCTTTTCAATTTATCTCGAACGGTGGCGGCGAGTGTGCGATTGAAGTTTCCACCGTCTTCAGTCTTATGGCATTCGGCCAAGTCGGCCTGGCACGCGCATCAAAAATAAAGCGCGTCGATTCCCAGCACGGAGTCGGGCCCAGATAATCCCCGCCCGCCTTTGCTTCTTCTTGTTAATATTGTAACTAGCAAAGACTCTTCGCTGAAAATGACTCGAATGACTCGAATGGCTCCTCTGGCAGTGTGCAGTGGTTTCCCAGCGCGGAGTCGCACCCAGCGAGTCTCCGCCCTTCTTCGCCGAGCGCGCCCGTACCGCTGACTCGTGCGCCCGTTTTCCTTCGAATTCCTTGCTATGTACTTTTATTCTTTTTCACTGTTCTTCAAAAAATTTCCCCACTAATCGCAGCCCGACCCAGCTCGCCCGGTGCCCCCCGCTCCGCCTCACCATCAATCAATCTCGAATGTCGGATGAAATGACTGGACCACGCCGCACGGACTCTTGCAATTTTCTTTTAGTTCTCGGGGGGTGAAGTCGGGCCCAAATTTTCTCAATGGACGCGGACGACCCAATAGAACACAGGTACCCAGCGAATCTCCGAATCCCTTCTTCGCCGAGCGCGCCCGTACCGTCGCCTCGTGCGCCCTTTTTTCCTTCGAATTCCTTCCTATGTACATACTTGTATTCTTTTTGACTGTTCTTCAAAAAATTTCCCCCACTAATCGCAGCCCAACCCAGCTCGCCCGGTGCTCTCCGCTCCGCCTCACCCTCAATCAATCTCGAATCTCGAATCTCGAATGAAATGACTGGACATACCACACAGCACGGACTCTTGCTTTCTTCTCGTTCTCGGGGATGAAGTCGGGCCCAAATTTTCTCAATGAACGCGGGCGACCCAATAGAAACACAGGTACCCAGCGAATCTCCCTTTTTCACCGAGCGCGCCCGTACCGTTGCCCCGTGCGCCCTTTTCCTTCGGATTCCTTGCTAGTGCTACTTTTATTCTTTTTTACTGTTCTTCAAAAGATTTCCCCGCTATGTACTCGCAGCCCGACCCAGCTCGCCCGGTGCTCTCCGCTCCGCCTCAACATCAATCAATCTCCCATCTCGAATGGAATAACTGAACATAACACGCCGCACGGACTCTTGGTTCTCGGGCGGAGTCGGACTGGGAATGAGTAAGACAGCCCACCTAATATAATATATTTCTCGGCTCGGCCGCGAGCTCATACGGATAATGATAATAATCCCCCCGAGCTGCTCAGCTCGAAATACACGTCGTCGTCCCAAACGCGTCAACATCCAATTAGCGCCGATCACGCCCCCGCGTCGTGTACATTCCCACGCCTCCTCGCTTTTGTCTAGATCTTTTGTCTTTTCGCCCCGCCTGTCTAAGTCTTAGTCTAATCTTTTTGTTCTCCTCGATATCATATGCGACGGGGGATCTCAGTCTAGACAACAAAGACGAGATGAGATCTTCTTTCATGATCAGGAGATATGAGATACCACCCCCTCTTCCTTTGTCGCTCCGAATATTCTTAGAATTCTTAGGATGCACGCGAATAGTATATGAAGTCTTTGTGTCAATTCCAATCCGATTGCAATGCATAAGTGTGTACAATGAGGCTACATAATCCAAGTGCGAGATGTGTTCGTGAAAGCGAAGTGCGAATATGTATGAGGGAGGCTGCTACTGTCTGAGCGACTCCAGAAATGCAAAGCCGAAAATGCGTGAGGGTGGGGTCGCAGATATTGTAGGTGCGCCCGCGTGTGTGTCAGGGTGGGGTGTCGCAGCGCCCGCGTGTGTGTGTGAGGGTGGGGTCGCAGATATTGTAGGTGCGCCCGCATGTGAGGTCAAGAGGAGGGAGATATCGATACAGCTGCGGCCGCCTGGGCCAATGTGAGGGTCGTGGAGAAGGGAAGACAAGGCGGGGAGCGCTTAGAGCGACATAACCCGCGCGCGCATCCTCCTCTTCGCGCGGAAGACGCCGAAGCGCACGCGCAGGCTGAGGGCCTCCCACTGGCGGCGCAGGGAGGACGGGGCGTGCCCGGCGTGCTCCTGCTGCTCCTCCCGCTCCTCCTGCTGCTCCTCCTCCTCGAAGTCGAATACGGAGTCGTTGTGGGAGTGATGTGACTCCTCCTCGAAATCGTCGTCATTCGAGGAGGAGAAGTAAGGCGACGAGGCGGGGGAGGAGGCGGGGGGAGGAGGTGTAGGGTGCGGGTGCGGTGATGTACGAGGCGGCAGGGCGCTCAGAGTCGACGCTGCGGCGCGCCTTGCGAATCTTCGCGTGTCCGTGCTTCTCTTTCGAAGCGCGCGAGCACGCGGACATGATGCTGCTCCCGCTCTCGCAGCTGCTGCCCACGGGGTACTGCGGCGCGGGGGGCGCGAGGAGGATGGGCGCGCTGTATGGGTAGGCGGACGCCGTTGTGGCGTAGCCGGTCGAGTCTGAGCCGTAGGGGTACAGCGGCGGCGAGGCGGGGCGCTGCCACTGGTTGCGGCCCGTGGGCGAGGGCGTCGGCGCGGGGTGGGTGTGTGCGCGGCGCGGGTAGCCGAAGGAGTCGTAGTCGATCTCCTCGTCGAACAACTCATCATCATCATCGTTGTACTGGGGCCGGCTCTCCCAGCGCGGGCGGGGCGGAGAGCGGGCTCTGGGGCGGGTGTGCTTAGTGGTTACTTTGGGCGGGAGCTGGGAGGTGGAGGCGACGGGGAAGTCGTAGCTGAACTCGACCTGTCCGTTGGGTGATGCTGAGCGGGTCATTGTGTATCGCGGTGTGCAAGTGTGCTACAGGCAAGGGGCGATGCGGGTGAGTGTCGGGGATTCACCGCAGCCCTTTTATAAACCCACACCCCCCAATCCGGATGCGGCCCCACCAGCGCATGCCATCCCCATCGGGCCACCTCCGAACTGAATCGCCGCGGTCGGTTCGCCTGCGCGGTTCGGTTCGGGGGGGATGCGATTATCACGCATCCAGCCCTGCTCCAGCATGCATCCTCTGCCAGCACGCCGTCGTTGGGGTGGTTCTTTCTATGTTGCATGCCTGACCGCCTGCCCACTCACCCCAGCAAGTAGCTTCAATCTGACTCGGGAGGGCAGCCGCTGCGGGCTGACTCACTCTTTGTCTCACTCAGCGCTTTGTTTTCCGATTTCTGCCTAAGCAATGCGTGTTCTATCACCCACCCGTGTACAGTATCACTCATCTTTCCGAATTCATGCGATTCGTCACCTCCCCGAACACATTCCGACCCCGCAGTTCTCGGCGCACCGCCACCAAAGCAACGCTCTTCCTAATCCGCACCGATGCGTCAGCAACAATACGTTACATAGACGGCTAGACGGCGAGACGCGTATGAGCTGCGTGGCGCGCGGGACGAGTGGCGTTTGGGTTTCGTGCTCTTTCTTTGTCTGTGCTGCACTCTGGCGCGTGAACAACTCGCCCGGAGCCTGCTATCGTCTTTCATCGGAGGAACGTGCACTCTATTTCGAAGGCTGAATCCTCGGCGATATCGAATTTGAGCCATATTCTCGCCTGCTGCCTGGCTGGCGGTCCGTTCGCTTTCATCGGATGGTGGCAACTTCATCGAATCATCGGATGGTGCATTGGATCCCATGTTCTCTTTGTCCTTCCGAGCCCGACTGGACACGGATATTCCGGCCTTCATCCATGGACACTCCAAAGTAAAGTTCCAAGGTCCGTCTTTGTCTCCGCCTCGAGACCCACGGACAGAAGCCTGTAGGTTCGTTGTGCTGTGCTAAATAAAATACCGGCGAGTCGAGGCGCCGTGCTAATCTTGCACATCTCTTTCACGTTCATTTGCCGCCTTCCTTTCTGTGAGCCCAATCATAGCCCGCATCCATCCCGAGGCATTCGGGATGCAGATGATGCTGATTCGTCACTCGTGCGGGGAGCGGCCCGCATCTTATCCATCCATCGGCTTTCATCCCAGTCATCATCTCGCTGCGCGAGGCCAAGACTTCCCCACATTCCAAAATAGAATACAGCCTTGCAAGTAAGCCGGATCGACATCCGGGCTTTCAAGCAGCCTGCCCGTATGCATGATCACTCACATCTTATCTCATCTAGCCGGTCTCTCGGTCTTTCACGGTTAATCGTTAATTGTTGATCTGGACAGGAGGACAGGAGGAGGCCGTTGCGAGCCGGTCTTTCATCTCCGCCTCTGGACAGACAGACATGGCTACATGCGCTATGACAATCTAATCCGGATGCGTCTCTTTCTTTTCTTTGTGCCAGCATCGTGTCTCCCATGATCATGATCATGATCAGCCCGGGAGGGAGAGGACAAAGCGAAGAAGCCCTCCTCGAGCACTCGAGTCATATCGCACAGGCGGGTGATTGGGCTGGTGATTGGCGATTGGCAGAAGACGGAACACGCCCTCTTTCATCCTGTCCGAAAAAAGTGGGCCACGACCCCGCCTCGCGGCGACTTGACTCTCAGCGGACTCTGAAATAGGGACGCCACCAAATTATTGGCAGGCGGCCAGCAGCGTGCTCGTTTAATATTTCTGCGACTTTCGCTGTGATTTCAATTCTGTGTCGACGCGTCGACCACTGGCGGTAACCCATTTTCGGATACCTACGGCGATCCCGGTGCGTGTGTGTTCCACGGCTTGAAGGCTTCAACATGTTAATGTCTGCGCAGTGTCTATATCTAGCCGGCCCTTCATGTCCGCCTCATGAGTCATATCTAGCCCGCATCTCTTTGTGCAACACCGTCATGAAATTATTCTCGGGCCTCTCACGATCCGCGCGCGGGTGCCGGTGGCTGACATGGCAGAACACGCCTCGCTCGTCCCAAGTTGAGCTCTCCGTTTGTTTCTTTCGTTTGTCCTCCCAGCGCGAGCCACGACCGCGCCGCACGCCCAGCTGGGTGCACCCCAGTCTCAGCGACGCCACCAAATTATGCGCGGCGCTGCGGACTCACGACGATGTCGCCTCGTATATATCCTATCCTGGACGCGTCAGACCCACTGGTTCGTGCTTGCTTGTTTAATATCACTGCATACACCCTTCGCTCTTTCTTTTAGAATTTTTAGCTTGTCGCGTCGCGTCGGCTATTTTCGGCGCTCCCGGTCCCTGGACCACCACGTTAATCTGCTGCCCAACTCTATATCTATATCTAGCCGGTCTTTCAACCCACCCCACATCTCAGGCGATAATCTCTTATAAGTGCGTTCGCACGCTGAGCCTGAGCTCGAACTCGTAGCGGGTGCCGGTGATTGACAGAACACGCCTCCTCGCCTGATCTGTCATCCTGGTGGCGTGGAAGAAGATCGCTCGCGAGAATGGCTTGCATCACTGCGAGGTGCGGCGCGAGGCGGGGGTCGTGGCCGTGGCGGCGTAAGAACTTCTGACTCGACGCGCGCTAGGTAGCCGAAAATATTAATGCGCATTGCGATGCGAGGCGAGCTGGTTCGTCCCCGCCTCGATGAATCATCCGCCTGCATGGTTACTGACATACGTACATGTACATCCTCGATTCCTCTTTCAACAACACCGCGTGCGGGCTGTATACTATAGCTATCTAATCTACGCGTCAAGAACACCCCACACCCAACACCCAACACCCCACAGCAGCAGCACGCTCCATTTCGGGAAATAACGCCAGCCCCAACGGGGGTTGGGCTGGGGTTGGGGTTGGGGTCGCCCGCGGCGGGGAGGTGTTCGCTTTCCCGGATTAGATTGGATTGCTTGAGGCGAAGGCGCGCCTCCTTCGTGTTCGTTTTCCCGAATCCGGATTTGGGTCGGTGTGTACATACAGCAACGACGCGTCCGTCGAACACAGCCGCACAGCCCGCGGTGCGCCGCTACAGTGTACAGTGCGTCCATATTGCGCTCTAATCACATTCTTTCCACGCGCACCACACGCGCGACCCGCATTCGGGATTTCGGATTCGGGCATGTCGCGCACCACGCCGTGCGTGCATGTTCTCCCCACCTCCCTTCTTTTTCCCCAGCCTAAGTTCGAATTGGGCCTCATGTTTTGCCTTTTTCGGCGCGCTCGCCCCAGGCAGTGCGGCTGGGGATATGCCGTCATCGCCATAATTGCCATAATGGGACAATATGCGGTAGTATGTACGCGCGCGCTTTCTGGAATGGGCCGCTGGCCGTGTGCACGACAGCTACCTGGGTCCAAATTCAACACGAAATTGGAAGAAATTCGACACCAGCTGTAGTGCTTCCCACAACACCGACCGGGTGCGGTATACCTAGGGAGCCCGAGGGTGTAGAGCTGTATATCATATATAGCACGCGCCTCGAGCTGTCCAGACCCCAGCTGTAGGGATGCATTCCCTCCCGCCCCCCCGCGCCCCTACCGGCTCGAAATGTCGGGAGCTGTAGATTCCCGACTACTGCGGACACGAACGAGTAGGAGGAGGAGTTCGCGCCTTGGAAGTTGGAAGCTAATCCCGACTCGTGTATTCCCGCCCGCCCGCTACCCTGCCCCTCGTTGCCCTTCTTTCGCCTCCCCTTTACCTTCTATCTATTTTGCGCTCAAGTCCGATGCCAACTTGAGCTTCTTTCCCGACATGCCGACGCCACCAACCCGAATTTGGATCCAACCACCCACGCAGAGCGCGGCCAATCTCCTCGTTTTTGCGTTGTGCTCAAACTTCAATCTCGCCCTACATAGGCCTGTCCCGTCACCTTCTCGTCCGCCCTCTGCCCTTGCCACAACGCGTTCGCCGTTTCCGTTCCACTCAACAGATATATTTGGAGGCGAACCAGGCTGCGGCAGGCGCCAATCTCCTCGTTTTTGTGTTGTGTTTTCGAGGCTTCCAGCCTCTCCTTGACATGCATTTCATATCAGATTCAAGTTTCAAGTTTAGCGGTGAGCGGGCGGAGGATAGTGTGGCGAGTGAACGTTAGCAATTACCTCCCCGCGGTGTATAATATATTCTGAGCTGATTTTCGGACTTTTAGTGGCGTGCCACCCTTTTTCTTTTGTTTTATTTTTGAATGCCTAATTTTTTTTGAACAGGTAAAGACAGGCCTGACGACGGGGTTCCCAGGCTGGTGTGGCGCATCAAAGTGCGTACACACTTCTTTCCTTCCATTGCACTGCACCCGCTCCGCCCCGCAGTGGTTCGCTGACCTGGGGCTCAACAGCAGCGCGAGTGGGTCCGTGTGGGACACTTTTCGTGGGAGGTGGTTCAGCTCCAGACCCCACGTCAAGTTGAATTGGTGGATGGGTGCTGATGGGCTGAGTTGAGTTGGGCCGCGTTATCCCCGTTGTCTTCTATCTTCACGTCCCTTCCCACTGGACACCCGCCCTACCCCAGGACTCCGAGAGTCAAGGCTTGCTGTCCAGTAAGTGCTCAGCAACTGCAAACTGAGCCTGAGCGGGAGCAAACCGCCCGCGTTATCCCCGCCTCGTGAGTTCTACTCCCTCACTGGTTCGTAGTGGGCGCCGACCCTCCCTCGCCCTGGTAGTGCGCTATCCCCGCCAGGGCTAAGAGCGCCGCATTCAAGAATCAAGACCTGAGGCAACGGACGCAGGGGCTTCGATTTACTTCCCGCGCCGCGCGGATTGAATTTGAACCACCCGCAAATCGCACTAACCCTTCTGCACACGCACTCTGACCACTCGGATTCGGATTCAGGACGAAACCCAGGTGCAGGGCCCAGCAAGGCTTCGGGGTTCAAAAGTTGGACGATCCCAGTCAAGCTCAAGAACACTGACGTTAGTTCAAGGTTAGTTGGATGATCAGCCTAGTCGCGAGCCTTCCAGCGTGCGTTGCGTACGTTTCCTTTTCCTTTCCTTTCGTTCGAGCTTACTTGCGTGCAATTGATTGGTACGCTTTAGGTTCTAATTCAATTCGCAGTACCTTCGGGTTCACGAAATTCTACGTGGAATATTAATATTAATACAACGGGGCGGCGATCCTGCGCTGCGCTGGCGAGCCTAATCCTACTTCAACTTCGCGTCGCGCGACAGAAGGGGAAGGTGTCGGGGGTGCGTCGCGTCCGGTGTTCTTTCTTCCCTTGCCTTCCCCATTTCTCTTCTTTCAATAGCATCTAGTATTGTGCTCACCGGGCTTCAGGTCGAGGGTCGAAAAAAATATTCGAGGGTGGGTGGGGTTGAAATCGACGCGCGCGGCGTTAGTGGGTGCACTACTTCCTTTCTTCCCCTGCACTCTTCTTGCGCTTGGACTTTCCACTAGTCCCACTTTCAGATCGTCCTGGGTTAGGCTCACGAAATTCTGAACACTGGCAGAATTTTTTGGCAACACTAAGTATTCCCGATCCAGTGCCAAGTTGTTACTTGACCTTTTCAAGACAATTCGAACTGACCGGACTCACCAACCCTGCGGCCGCTGGGCTCAGTGTGCGCTCGCTCCCCCTAACTGTCGAGATGTTGTTTCTTCAACTTGGTTCGTTTCCCACTGCGGCAGCTCTTTTTCCACCCCGACTCGAACTGGGACATCTGAACTGCGGCCTTGGTTGTTTCTCGGTATTCTGGGCTCTCAGGCTAGCGGGATTGGATTTTTGCTGGTGATCCTCCGCACTATTTCCGGTGGCGCGAACCTGGTTCAACCCCGCGGTTGCTGGGTCACGGCGCGCGCTCTCCCAACTAGAATCCGATCCTGGTCCCCCGTGGCGCTTCGTCAAACTGGATTGGGGATTCTGCTGACTGGATTTCCGTTGGTAAACCTCCGCTCCGCACTATTGGCGCGCGGCCTTTTCAATTCGAATATCGAACTCAACCCCGCCGCCGCAGGAAAAGCACTTCTTGTTCTGGTGTACATGTGCACATCTTTGTACGAGAACGTTGGTTCGTTTTACCGACAGCGGTTCGTTCGTACTCTTGGCTCGCAAGGAATTTTGAACTATGGCGTGCATTTGTAGAACCCCGGCACTCTTGGCTAGCTTAAGTCCACCTGTTCAGTGCCACAAGAGCCATCGCCACCGCGATGCGCGACAGCCGGCGCACTTTCATATCGCAGCGGAGGTTCTCGCTCCGCAGCCACCTCATAATCAATCCTTATCTCAATCCTTATCTTAATCCATACTTCTAGTCGCGTTTTGCGCTCATTCATTCGTACGAGACCTTATATCCGCGTGATACGGATTTTGAACTCTTGGAACTCTTGAATCTCCGGCGGCCACACTGTCCATCCGCCCCCGCAAACGAAATCACCGTGCGCAGTGGGATTCAACTCGGAGCTCAGACGCAACATCATGGGTTCAATCAGCCGGACAGTTCAATTCAATAACGGTAAGCCCTTCCCAACTTCTGGATAAGACTTGGGGAAAAAATCCAGAAGCCGTCGCGCGCCGATCCCGCCCTCAAAACGTTTAACACCTCCTGCTTCTCCCGCGAGAACTTCAGCTTCAGCAGCCGGCTCATTTCCTCTGGCCATTTCCACTCGTTCGGGCGAGTCATTCGTGCTTGGACCTCACCCGAGCTTTGACCAGCCGCATCCCCTGACGTGCGCTTTGATGAGAAGAAAGAAGCGCGCGCTTCGATGTTCTAATTCGTTCGCGTCAGCTTTGATGGGCTTGAGCTTGGCGCTCCGGGTCTTGGTTCACGGCACTTTGAATTCCCTTGCGCCTCCAAATTCAAGTCGCTTCAAAGTGCTTCATCAGGCTGGTTTGTCGATCAAATTGAACCGTGATCAAAATAACGATCGGGGTGGCTCAACTGTCTTCCGCACTCCAACATTCCAGTATTCTATTGTAATCGAGAGTACTTGGTTGGTACCTGACGGAGTTTGTTCCGCCATAAAAGGTATTCAATGTCTCCTCAGCACCACCTGTTTCTGTTCCTGTTGGTGGTGACATGTATATGATTGATATCGTCTGCCGCGGCGCAGGTTAATTCATTTGGCGTATTTTTTGCTCAGTACCACCTGTCTCTGTTCCTGTTCGTGGTGACATGAATATGATTGATATCGTCCGCCGCGGCGCGGGTTGATTCATTTGGCATATTTTTTGCTCGAGTCCTGGCAGAGCGGGAAAAACGTTAGAAGACTAATAGAAGGTTACTCAATCATAGTGCCTAGATTTATTCCTTCAGTTCAGAAATAAAACGCGAGCTCCGCGTGGAAGCCGGCGATTGAGTTCAATTCAATCGATCGATGCGGAATACTGTTATCCGCTGCATACCTACGATGTTGAATGCGTCCCTTGGATTCGGAGATTTGCTTTTAGTGAGTGCGATGCGACACAGCGACGCCCCGTTCTTTAAGCCTTGAGACACTCCAATCCAAGTGGACAGCGCAGAATGTAGGCTGAAAAGAATATTACATTATTTTTTGTGGCAGAACGAGTAATATATATCTGTCTTCCCAAAAGAGGAAACCGGACAAGAGACCGTCGGTGACACCAATTGCGCAGGGAATGTAGATTCCACGTATTTGCAATTGAGCAAGGGCTGAGGCAAGTGGTATTCATTATTCTCTTGTCAAGGTAAGAGCCTAGATCTAAGTATGTATGTTTTTTGTCTACTTTTTTTCTCGACCATGTTTTAAATACTGGTTCGGAAGTGTCCGGAATTGAGCAGTTTCTCGCCGTGCGCAAACTGTTGTGAATTAATTCCAAGGCAGTGTCGTGGTTGCCTGAGTGTCTCTGATGCAACTAGCGGATTCCGCTGAAGTATCCACATCATGTAACCCGCGAGTTGGGGTGCCGTGACGACTGCCACTATCCCAATCCAAGATGGCTGTTCAGTGTTTGCTTTCCCGCCATTACGAACGGTTTTCCTTCCGGCACCATCGTCTTACCTCGCACCCGAACCACCAGCTCAACTCGCAATTGAACCACCCCGACATCATACCCTGTGGTATTGCGTCAGGCCAAGTCGTAATCCCAGCAGCAGAAATACCCTACCGGCTATATTTGTGCCGCCTGGCGTCATCTGTCTAGATAAGATTACGCGTGCTCCGATAAGACGGCCATTACAAGGTGGCGGTACGATTAGATTGTGTCAGTCTGTCCTGTCGTGCTCAAACTTTGAACGCATGGTCCCCCTCGGACAGTACTTTCCACAGCGTAATGGATGCCACGACCGGCCATGAAATCGTCCGGAATCAACCTGAGCCAGCAGTCGGATGGAATCGGGATCGGCGTTACATGAGCCCGTGAAGTAAGATTGTCGACGCGTCAGCTTTCCGAAATTTCTCCCGATTATCCGAGATGCCAGAACTGTCAGCTCCGATACGAATCGAATCTCAGCTGATCAACGCGGCGCGTCAGCGTCGGAATATTTAATGCGAATCACTCACTAGATTGTTTCCTGGAACGAACCGCACCGGCGCAGTACGAAAATCTGACTCGACCACTGTGAATGACTCAAGTTTCGAGGATCCGAATCTGACTCACCTATCACTTCTTTTCTTGTGCTGTGCTTACTGTTCAGTTCTTCCCACCTTCCATCGGCTCGTTCGATCCTCAAATCCGACGGACGCGGGACGAGTCTCCGTCTCCAGGATTCGCCACTATGGCCGGTCTTCTTGGCTTGCTTAACTTATCACCCGGCGACCAAGCATTGATTATCGACACGAGAGTGGCTGTTATCTTAATCCAGTCGCCGTTTATCTAATCTTGACGCCCAACTTGCTATCGGCGAACAGATACTTGCCGACTCGGTGTTAACACGACGAACGCGGATCCTTGCAACAAAACATACGGGGGGTTGACTTCTTCCTGCTTCTTCCGTGTGTTCTCCACAAGAGTTCCAAGTGCTAGGACACCGGGATCGGCTTGCCCTGGTTCGTCCTGTGGCCGTGGACGATGGCAGTGTCAATGATAGTAACAGCGAATCCCGCTCAACACGGAGACCAACGCGGAGTCTGGACTCTACGCACGCTCGAATAGCAACCGACGCGGTGTGTTTTGGCCTGGCGGCCCGCTGATGGTCACCCGCACCGCCCTTACCCCGCTGCATCTCTGTCGCATTTTTTAAGCCGGGGTGACTCGGGTTCGAGGGCGAGCTCGGCCCCAGGCCTAGACCACATGTTTTCGAAGGGAAGGCGCTAGACGCGCGCCGCGCCCACCGTCGCATGTGTGTCCTTCCTTCTCGCACCCCTTCTTTCATATCTCCGCGACACGCCGCGTCGGCTGGCTTGGCAGCTCTCGGCAGGCATCAGACCTTCCCACCGCTTACCGCAGGCCATTCAGCGACGGCACATTGAGGCAAAAGGCACAACACATGAGTGCGACATCGAAGTTCTGACACGGTTCGGTTTCCTTGCTCGTCATGGTATCAGATTTCTGCGATGTTGTACAGCCCGTTGCAGTTTTGTCACCGCGCCTGCCTTTGGAACAGCCGGTGCTCGCACCGAATATCAATTCGCGTCTGAATGACACGAACCAGGGACAGATGCAAGTGGTTCGAGTATCCCGCCCGGGGTCCGTTGCACTGGTTTAACTGCATCGGTTTTTCTGAACACCTCTGAAGGAGGCTGAACTTGCCGAAGCTGTTTCGATCTGCTCTGCTGCAGAGCCACAAGTTGGACATGACCAAGGAACCAGAACGGGATACATTGGGGCAAATGTGAATAAAATGGGACATACTGGGAGCACCATGCATGGACCAATATGCGGAAAATAAACTTGACAATAACGTCGTCCAAGAAGGCGATGCGCAAAACGAGTGTCTGCCAATGGCGCCATAATATTCGCTTCCACAACCGTGAATTCCACAGACTAGAAGCGGCAGAGCATTGAGCCGCGAAGAATTAAGGAATGGGTAGAGAAGGTATAAAAGACTACTTCGTTGAGCTTCCGTACGTAGCCACCGTATGGTAGGAATAACAGGGGTGGGTACGAGTTGAATGCAAAAATTGGCCGGAACGATATTTTGTTGAAATGGAACATGCCGGTTGGAGATCCACTACGCTGACCGCAATGGCACCACATAATCTGACCCTGCGATATGTATCAGTATACATCTCGACATTATCCAAGCCGAACCTTTGATTTCTCCTGATCGCCGCTTCTGGATGAATCGTTCCGCCTGGATCCAGTAATCGTCTCCACCGGTGGCACCTCTCTCCCAATCCCTCACGAAATCAGGAACAGACATAACCACAGACCGTGGATCGTCGCTGAAACACTGGTACAGATCATCGAATTCTGCTTGATGAACAACATCTCCGAAAATGAGTTGAATTGGCGATAACGTGATACACATGAACAAGGTCGACAGAAGGACCTGAGCTGTCGAAATTGAACGAGAGGTGTGTGAGACGAGGAAGGCAGCATATGTCGGTGAGCCAGTTCTCCGACAGCGGCGTCTCGAACATATCTAGGTGGGTGATCCCAGCGAAGATGGAGTGGTTGAAATCGACCCTGTCACGAATGAAGAGCGGATTTATATCTGCTGAGAGTTGTCACAGATTCGACATCACCGCAATCAACGGAAGCCATGCAGGGTCTGGTGGGGTCTGAAAAATAGCCAGACATACAACGCCGCTGCACTGGGCGAGAATGAGCGGAACAGCATTGGCGGGTACGCCCGTCAAGGCTAGGTGACAGACATGGAGGAAGGATGCCGGTAGGATTGCGAGGCAGTTGCTAGTCGATATGCGAATCAAATCGACGGCATGCGAGTCGGGTCGCTTATCGCGAATTACGGAGAGATTTCTATACAACAGCGGTTCTACCCTGAAGAAGAAGCATAAGTTTAGAGACGCGGTTATAACAAGCATTCATTGATATCACCAGCTCTGGACGCGCCGTGCAACAAGAACCAACTTGGGGATGTATCTTGGATTTGAGAGAGCCAAAATTCGAATATCTCTCCAGATCTTGCGGAATAAACGGTGTCATAGCCCTGGTCTGTGCAAAAAAACCGGGGCGGAAGTTTGGCGGAAGTTTGGAAGAGGCTGTGTGGCGCCGTGACGTGTGACGTTATGAGATGATCTTCTGACTCTACCACAACCATGGTCGATGTAAATCGATATCGTCTACTTCCACCAGAACTAGAACGGTTGATATTTGAAACAGCGGCCGAGCTGTACCCCGAAACCATTCCAAATCTGCTTCTTGTTGCCGTGCGGGTCCTTGAATGGTGAGCACGGCTCGACTCTCGAGTCGCAGAAGACACCGGAAAATTAATCGAGAGAATTTTAGGATCGAACCACTCAAATACAGAACCTTTAAACTCACGGTTTATCCATCGACCTGCCCTCAGTTTCGTCTTCTTCAGCAGACGGTCAAGTCAAAACTGTCCAGTTCATCCACGACAACATTCGGTATCTGCTCGCAGACGAAAATTTCCCGGCAGGTTCCTTGGATGAGGTTCTTCCTGGCTGTACTGGATTAATATCCCTGGCTCTCTTTCATACACACCCTCCAATGGTTTCCCAGCTCGAGGCCATCCGGCCACAACGACTGTCGGCTCCTATTGCCTCTTTCTTCGACCATGACACTGTTGATCTTACGCTTCCTTTGTTTTCCTCCCTCACGCATCTGGATGCGTTTGATTCCTTTGTCGCCAGCTCTTGGAGCGACTGGTCGAGTCTCGCTCTGCTTCCCGTGCTTACCCACCTGGCCTTTCTCAACCTGGCCAACCTCGGGGCGGATAAAATACTCGCGGCATGCCGCAAACTGCAGGTCCTCATCGGCATGCATGAAGTATCTTCTGTTGTACAAACCAGGGACGATTTGGACCCCCGGTTTTTATCGATGGTGTTGTCGACTGAAGATTATGTGGTGGATTGGAAAATTGGTGTACAAGGAGGGATGGACTTTTGGGCCCGGGCTGATGCTTTCGTTGCGAAGAGACGCCGGGGAGAAATTGAACCCAGTTCGTGATGCAGGTCCTCTCCGCTATATCTACTGATGCATTGAAACAGAGTCGCGGTATTGGATAGAAGACGAAGATGGTATTTGAGTGTCGACTCAAATGTTATACATTGAATACCGAACCTTCCGCTTTGTCGATCCAATCGAACCATACACTGGTCAGAAGAGCGACCTGGTTCAGCTGTCTTCCGCACTCAATCAATATTTACATTGAATATCGAACCTTCCGCTTTGTCGATCCAATCGAACCAGCCTGGAACGCAGACGTTTTGCAATCCCTCCAAAAGATGAGCCACAATTAACTCAATTGGTCTTCCACTGCCAAGTTTCTCTTCTGAAAGCAGAAAGAGAACAAAAGAATGACGTTGACACCGAAACACCGAGGATCGTTTCCAAAATGGAGTCAATGTCACGGCATTTGCAATTGCAATTGAACAAGGGCTGAGACCTTCATCCCCGGTGCGGGTTTTATACTTGTCTTTTTGTTCTCTTCCACACTGGTTCGAAAGTCGCATGTCGGCCATTGGAAACTGCTGAGGTTGAAATTATATTCACGGCAGTGCCTTGCTGTTCTGGTGCAACCGACGGATACCTCCGAAGTATCCACATCATGTAACCTGCGACGAGGATATTGCCCTACCACTATCTAGCTGTTTACTTTCCCGCCATTACGAACAGTTTCCATCCCGACGCCATCGCCTTACATCGCCCCAGAATCGTCGGCTCAGTGTGAACGAGCCGCCAGCTCAATTCAAAATTGAACCGCGTCGACATCATACCTGTTGTATTGCGTCAGGACAAGTCGTAATCCCGGCGCAAAGGTTTTTCGGAGTTACCCCACCGGCTATATTTGTCCCGCGCGGCGTCATCTGTCTAGATAAGATTACATGCCTGCGATAAGATGGAAATTAACGGTGGCGATACGATTAGATATGCTGCCTTGATGGTTCCTCCGGTGTTCATTTTACGAAGTGAGCCTTCTGCGAATAATACTTACTTAGGTCGTATGTTTTCGATCCGTCTAGACTGGCGGATCTCACCCCATCTCGCCTTATCTTGAGCTCGGAAACCACCCGAGCTTCCAATGGGAGGCGAGCGGGAAGGAATGGGTGCGGACGGAATCGGGATCGGCATTGGATGAGGCCGACGACATGAGAATTTTACTTGACGCGGCCTTCCTGATTCGATGTGCTATTTTTATCTCTGCAATCGCAGGTGATCGCCACGGCCCAGACGCTTAATTCGTAACATAAAACGCAATTTCACCATCCATGGACAGTATCCAAACAGCTCACCGGTGTCGTTGCAGACCAACCTCACAGGTGCAGCGAGAAAGTAAATGGCTCCGCTCCGGGACGTTGTCATCTTGCAATTGCACCTGCTAAATCTGACTCCCCGGTCGCATCGTGCTGCTGCGCTGACTGCGCATGCACATCGGTTGGTCAGACGTCTTCCCGCCCCGGCTCGTCCGATTCAAGCCCGACCCTCGCGGGATGAGCCTCAGTTCCGGTCTTCTTGTCCTGCTTAGCTGATCCCTCGGCGACTAAGCCAACTATCGCCAAGATTATCTCGACTCATGAGTGGACGCTATTTCTGTTTCTAGACCGTCTATCTAATCTATAGTAGACAGGAACCGTTCGGCGTGCTATCGGGGAACAAATTATTGCCGACTTTCGAAGTTGTAAGTAGGTCACCGGCGCCGGCTTGTGGTGGTTCACCCCGACGAGGCCGTGGGCGCGAGCAATGGCAGCAATCTCGCGCCGAGCAAGAAGGCCAACTGCGCGGTCTGGACCCTACACCGCTTCTGCACGGTGTTTAAGCGCAGTTGCTGCGCTTATGATTCGTTATTTCATTGGTCGAGGAACATCTGGTCGAGGAGTTCCAAGACTGGGAATGGCACAAGGTGTTCGAAGGAAAGTCGCTGAACGCCCGACGGTGGGCGGCAACAGTTGCATGTAGGTTGCCCCTTCTTTCCTTCCAAGTCTCCACAGACGCTTCGACGGGCAGGCATGTTCGAACTTAACCATAGATAACAGCACAGCTATTATCCATGCAGGTTTATAACACAACACTCATCATGCATGATTTGGACGTTTATCTGTGGCGGTACGATTAGATTGTGTCCCCCACATTTTGAACACACTCTAAGTTTCACAGCGCGATTGCCGGGGGATGAGAGTATGTCTCGGGATATCACGGGCCGTGGGCACGAACCGCGCGTTTGAAGAACCCAGTGTTCCGTGGAGCCCCGCTCCTAGGCAGGAACCCAACAGTCCGTGTCCCGCTCTACCTCCAACGCACCCGCATCTCCGTATTCAAGGCGATTTTGGGAATCAGCCGACGGGGTTCACCCATCGGACTCCAGAGACGTAGTGTACAACTTATTCACATTGTTTTATAGTCATGCTGAATTTACATTACAAGGCAGAGTAGCAGAAATGGTTTTATTCTCCTTCGACTTCCATTTCAACCAAAATGTCCACTCAGATAGGGATTCTCAGGGAATTTGACGCTGCCAGAACATCTTTCTCTGACTGACCCGCAGACCTGGCAGGGCTACTAGTACGACACCACAAAACTGGCTCGCGTTGAGGCGTCGTCTCGCCCGAGGCACTAGCCCACATCGCCAACTCAATGGTCGGACCAACCGGACTTCAAGTTTGCTGGGGATAGCGGGTTTCATCGCTGATTTTGAGAAGTCTCCCACTAGTCTCTCTGAGGCATACCCGGACCCCTCGACGCCGGTCACAATTTTGAGGTAGCCATTTCCATTTTTGATGCCAGTTGAAAAGAGCAAGTCCCACAGTTTTGGAGTCCCACAGTTTTGGAAATTTTTGGCACCTCGCGGAGGCACTGGCACAAATAGTCTGTCTTGAACCTCGGGCATATTCAGGATTCTCTCAGACTAAGATCATCATTCATTTCGAGATCCGGTCGCCCTACAGGCTACGGAATGATTAACTGCAACACCATCCGGAATTTGCGCTTGACCGCTCAAGCTATCATGGTTGCATCTTGAACATTCAAACCAAAACAAAGGAACCTCGGACGACTTGAGAAAAAGGCCTAGCTCACCTGGATGATTCGTGATTATCCGTGGAAATGCCGTCCTATCCAGCTGGACACCGCTTCGAGCAACTATTTCTCGCTCAACTAATTCTCCGACATTGTAGCGCACCGCATTTCTGCCTCACATCCCGAGCTTTCGTACACATTAATGCCTCCGATTAGATCACCTCGATGGTCCGAGTCTGTCTCGTCGCTTGACGCGTTTTAACGGCGTTCGCCCGGCGCTGTGACCCAACAGCTGATCTCGGGCCTTAATGTTCGATGCTTCTGCCGCCGCACCTCGCCAGGTCAATGTGCTGCATTAATTGGAGAGACGAGACAGAGGTCCGAGGATTGTCCCGCGCTCGCGCTGCTGAGCACACGCACCTTGGTATGGCATAAGGCATAAAACTCCTGAGCCGGTTCGCGCTCGTAGCTTGAGCACGGCACGGTTGCATCGGCAACAATTGTACAGGTGGGACTAAGCACCATACATATAATTGCCGCAAACTCAACGAGCTCGCTGAAAGTTTACACAAGCCTTCCGGATTTAGTGGGAACTGTTAAATTGAACACGACCTGTAAGGGTGAAATTTCCTGCTCAAATAGCGTACACTGCTTGATAGCAGAGGATAATTTTTTCTGGTGTTAAATCCTCAGCGCGGTATAATTCTGTAAATCAACTTGAAAGCAACTACTTTGCCCAGTCTTGTCTTGACTTTGGTCATATTTGTCTCGTTTTTGCACCCGCGTTCCAGTCCTGTGACCTACACTCTTCTGCACATTTGTGTACCGAAACCGTTCCCTCCTGTGGTTGAGGCTTTCAAGTACGAGTCAGGCATTATTCTCGAGGCAAATACTTCTGGGAATGAAACGGGTTCGCAGTTGGAGTGTCGCTCTCTTCAAGAAGTCCGGACTGTCCTGCGCCTTACTAGTAAGTTACTCAGTAACTCAGTTACTCAAGGCCACTCGATGCTTATAAGTCACTGACAACAAATTCAGGCCGCAGGACTCTCCTCCACTTTCGTAAGCTGTCAACGAACTGTACGCGTACCAGAACTAACGCCCTTCCCTTGGATCAATGCCGCCTTCAAGGCTGCAGCAATGACTTGGCCTGCCATGTGTACTTATGCTTTTATTGTGGCTGGTGCAACTTGAAATGCGTAAATTTTATTTGAGTGGCTTCTCCTTTGCGTCCTGCCCCGCGCTCAACCGTGACGCGTGATCTTGACGGTCAGAGTCCTCTCTGGCATTCACAACTTATCAAATATCTGCAGCCAATCCGAATGGCAGTAGAAAATCATTTACAGCTTGAATTATCCTGGGGAGACCAGGCGTGATCGCGCCTGAGCGTCAGCATCGAATTTATGTGGGCTTTCCGTTTTTTTTGGAGGAGTGTAGACCGTGGATAACAGATTTCTAGCTACATTGATACCACACCCATGTCGAAAAACATTCGGAATGTCGCGATGTGTTTCTCCGTCTGGTGACAAACTCCGAGCATGATCACTGCACCACACCGGCGCGTTCAGCGAAAAAGGGTAGCACCTTGTTTTCCCTATATCTTTCCCCTGTTAAACTGTTTCGAGCCAGCTTGCTTGTGCCGAACTTCCCAGAGCTCACATTCTGAGACTTGAGCGGCCCGGCAGTGTGAACACCGGCACGAAATGTCCTCAGCAAGTCCGCGGATGCACATGACACTGCGCGGACGTTGGCTCTACTTTATAGCAGCACATCGGTCAATGTGCATGTATCGAAATTCCCTTCGCGGATTCGTTCCATTTAAAGCTTATCTTGCTTTAACCTTTGACTAGCCTTGGCATAGATTTTAGCCTCTGTATCTTTCGGACCCTGAGAGGTCTCGCAGGTTTAAACTTTGCAAGCTGACCCGCCCGAGGGCTCTTTCAAGGCCGCGGTCTTCTTCGATTCAGTACCTGCAGCTAAACGCCATACGGTAGACCAGTGACCATGAGTCTTTATGAATCGTCCTGACCAGGCTGTTCAACCACCAGCAGGTTCTTCGAGCGAAGGCAAGATTACCCTGGTCTTACTCCGATATGTGGTTAATATTGTAGGATCAGCGGGACATCACAGGTAGGACTAGTCTCTCGTAGACAGATACTCTATACAAATCAAGCTCGCACCTCGCTGTATAAGGTAGGACTTGGTCTGTCCGTCTTAGGCAAGGTACTCTGCAACTCGAAATCGTTTATCTGGAAAGGCGCGTCTCTTCGCTCTTAATCCCGTTTTGTTTGAATGGGAGATCTGCCAATGTTGACATCCTTTGGGCAGTTGAGATGGTCGTCACCCTGTCTACACGAAACATTTCAAGAATACTCTGTTTAGGGTCCGTTCTTCTCGAGACCATCAACCTCACGTCAAGATATTTATATTCAAGGATTCAGAACTACCCGCCGCGTACCGAATTTTCATCCTGCCAGGCCCAAATCCTTCGGATAGCTTGACCTTTCTGGGCAGAAGATAGCATGAATTCCAACTCTCTATATCCCTCTGTGAATCGACGTATTGAAACAGTGCCATATTGATGTCCTCTTCTCGGACATTTGTTCTGAAAGATCGAAGATAGGCTATTTTTGATATCAGTGATATACTCTACGACCGTACACGGTCGCTCACATGTTCAGTCTTTAGCCACAGGTATATAAAGTCCAACATCTATCAAGAGTTTGGCAAGGAAGCCTGGTTCTTGCTCCTCATTTCTACTCTTTTTCAAATTTCTCTGCGGAGAGTGTTTTTTCCAGCATTTCCTCTTTAAATTTCGTTCTGGTGTTCAGGAAATGGCAAGTACTCCAACAATTATTTGCTTCTTCCCTCTGATCCATTTGCAGACAGAGCTGTGGTACTTAATCGCTCATCTTTGGGTATGCATTTCTAGTGTCCTTGTACCCCTCCCGCTCAATCAGCCATGGCGCCGTTAGATTGGGACCTTCTTTTATGGTATCGATACCTTTTCTCACGCAAATTCAACTGTTCACTGCAACCAGGTATCTACTTGGTGCTCTTCTGCATATGCATCTACATTCTGTTGCACCGACCGCGAAATCTGGCAAATATCATACTGTTGGTGACAGCTATCTCTCTCTTCACCCTCAGCACAATCCAGACGATCATTAATATCATCCTCGGCGCGGGGGATGTCGATAACATCAATATCCCGTATGACCAGCTTGTCTACGCCGACAATATGATCTACGTTGCCAATAGGTGTGTACCCCTGCTACTGTGATAGACCTATCCCATTCACGTCTTGAATAGCGCAATCGCAGACGGATTGTTCGTACGTCTGGGACTTTTCCGCTGAACCGCTGAGCTAACTATTTCTCAGATATATCGTTGTTATATCATCTGGAATCGTAATATCTACGTGGTTATTCTCCCCATCATCATGCTTGTTATTACAATCGGTTCGTAATTTCTGTATAGCATCACCTGCCTCGATCCACTTTCTCTGCAGTTTTCGGGGTGGACCAGGCTCTCCCTCTGGCTCCATTCTTTGGGATCACACTGGTCACCACTGTCCTTGTTGCAGCTCTTACAGGTAAGCATTCATGTTGTGTAAAAGTCGTTGAATGAATTCTCCTTGTAGCGGGGAGAATTTGGTGGATCGGCCGCCAGGCCCGCGTCCACTTGAAGCCAGATGTTCAACGGAGATACTCGAATAGCATATCCGTTATGTGCGGTGAACAATTATTGCCCTACTTCCCCAAACTAACCATACTTCCCATACTTCAGAGTCGAGTCTGGTGTCATTTATTCTGTCGGGTTATTGGCGTATCTGATTCTTGGAGCAATACCGTTCACGCTAGTAGCGCAAGACCCGACTGTGGAAATGTTGGCTCAGCTAGTCGTGAGTTCGCCGTTAAATTCCCCGCGAAGTTTTGTCAGACTCACTTCGGTCGCTCAGGGAATCGTCCCAACGCTGGTCATTGTCCGGGTGGGGCTAGGGTTAAGCCTGCAGAACGAAAGCACCGTCTCCGGTTCAGCGGTTTTGAACAGTGACGTGTACTCACGCAGCCGGCCTCGTTTTGTGGGCAAAGCTCCCTACGATATTGAGAAAAGCATCACCTCGCCAGTCTCGTACGGGACCGGCAGGCCCCAAGGCTTTTAAACTGCTGACGACTCCCTGTTTTCGACAGTGATCGGACAGAACCATTGTATAGTAGATTTTTTCCGTTGATACCGCGATCATGGACAGCAATTCCAACTTTTTATTCCGGGAATTGCCAGCTTCGTTGGCTAAGTTTGGTTGAGGTTTAGCGTTTTTGAACCATCATCGGCCCGATCGCCGAGTTCAAACTCGATCCGCATTTAGTAAGTGGTTCATTTCTTGGATATCCATAATACCACAATTGGTTTGTACCACTGGGTATATCAACTTCAGAAAAGCTAGCCTTCCAGTTCGAAGATGAGCGAAAAAATTTCAGATCGCATAAACCCGAGACGTTCCTAAAGCTTCCGTGGGAGCGAATGTTCGGAGGCAATTACTTTTAGATGTGGACTCGGAATCAACGAAATCCTGGTTTTGTCAAGGTCGTGGACGATCCTCACAAGGCGGAAAATACATTCCAAGCTTATATTTTAGGCCTTTAGCTCCATTGTAAGCGGACAAACTACTCATTGATGATACTTACGTTGACAAACTTCGCGGGCCGCTCAACTCTTGCCCCAATCACAAACGCCATACACTAGCAGCATTGCGTTAACATTGCGTTAACTCTAATGCGTTTCTTCCTCCCATTGTCCGTGATCTTCAGGTTTCTACCTCTCGGGGTAGAGGCTCTCTTCGAAACGGCTTTCCATTCCTCTTCGGTGGTTGTCCAGCCGTTCACTATTCTAGAGAGGTCGCCCCTCTATGATCCAGAAGACACCAACCTTTTTCTCGTGTGCCCCAATGGTGGAGCTGTCGCTCAACCTGGTCCGGCTATCTACAAGTCTAGCGGCGAACTTGTGTGGGCGGACTCGAGCATCGGGAACTGTTACGACTTCAACATCCAGACGTACGACGGCCAGCAGTACCTCACGTTGTGGGTGGGCGCGGAGGGACAGCAGATGGGCTTCGGCACCGCTCTCATGCTGAACTCGAGCTACGAGGTTGTCAAGAACGTCTCTGCGGTTAATCCCGAGGGCACAGACTTCCACGAATTCAACATCGTCAAATCCGAGAATAAGACGGCCCTCATCTCGGCCTTCCATACGATTCCGGTGCGTCTGCAGAATAGCCATCCCTCTCGTCCATTTCCAATCCGTTCTAGGCGGACTTGAGCTCCATTGGCGGCCCGGTGGAAGGATGGTACTCTGGTGGAGTGGTTCAGGTAAGCAAACAAATCCTAGCATGATCCAACTAGTAATCCCGATTCAGGAAATTGATATTGCCTCTGGGGACGTCCTGTTCAATTGGACGACGTTTGATCACATCTCACTGGATGAATCTTACAACAACATCTCTCTAACCCATCAGGGAGGGAGCGAAGCAAACCCGTTTGATGCAGTTCATATAAATTCAATAGACAAGGTTTGGATTGTTGAATTGAGAAACCCAGTCTGATTCATATTGGCTGTTGTGTTAGGACAAGGAAGGGAACTATATTATCTCAGCGCGGCACTCCCAAGCAATCTATAAAATTGCCGCAAATGGGACGATTCTCTGGCGGCTTGGTGGGAAAACGTCGGATTTCACACCTATAGGAAATGGCACTGAGTTCCACTTCCAACATCATGCCCGGTGGCGGTTTGATGAAACACACCTCTCGCTGTACGATAATGGTGCCGCGGTCCTTGCATCGACGGTGGATATTATCGATGAGCCGGTGGCGACTGGGAAGTATCTCAAAGTCGACCAAGAGAAGATGACGGTATCGTTGGCCAAAAGGTTCTTCCCTGGTCCGAGTGCGTGGTTTTTCGGGCTACGCGTGCGGCGGAAATTTAAACTGTGCTCATTCCGTTAGATCGCAACTACACTCTGGCAGAGGGAAGCATTGAGCCCTACGGAGACACGGTCGTCGTCGGCTATGGTATTGTACCATGGCTGGAGGCGTACTCGTTCGACACAGAAAAGCTCCTTTTCTCCGCGGTCATTGGGCCGAACAATGCTTCGCTCTGGAACGGGGGTATCAGCAATTATCGGGCATTCCAAACATCCACGCTCGAGTTCACAGGCCACCCGACTCAGCCGCCAAACGTTTCGGTGACGGACGGGGACATTTATGTTTCTTGGAATGGCGCGACCCATGTCGCCTCCTACACTGTCTTCACCGGACGGTCAGCTGATTCTGTGTCGCAAAAAGTGACTAGCGTCCGTAAATCTGGATTCGAGACAAAGATAAGCGCTAAGGGGAGCCACGACTTCATTTCCGTCGCCGCACATGCCGCCAACGGAATCGCGCTAGGAAATAGTGCAGTATACAAGATAATCGATGGTAGCATCGCATGAATAGGGAGTTCTTACTTGTTCCCATGTCCCTTTGTGCGATATATTCGAATTAAATTCAGTGAATATGTGATTTGACCATCCCAAAAGAAATTGCACCGGGAGAAGGATTCAGCCTTCACTGTAATCGGAGGGTAAAAATCCGGGGATGTGAGAATTGTAGGGATCGCCGACGCCGTTGGAATGTAGCGAAAAAAGAAATTCGGGCCGTCACAATAGGGTTGGCAATCCCGCAGTATGGCCAGAAGGAATAGCTTCGTAAATCCTCCGCTACGAGCCCATAGGAGTCGCTTTTCAGACAGAGTTGAGGGTAAAGACTACGCAGTATCGATCTCAGCCAATACGTCTTCAGGCACAGCGAGCCAAGGAGAGTTTTGGGATGACCTTCATGTGAGGCGGGTGCGACACAGAAGGCGACGTACATCTATGAGCAGATCCCGGGCGGCGGAGACACAGGTTGTTCGTTGAATGAATAGTGCGACGACAAAGACTCGCTATCGGCACGACGTTGGCAGAAAGATGCGGCTAGGCAGCTTCAAAGATTCCGGGACTCGAACCGGCGCTGTCTTCGATATCGAGGCGTATGTAGTTGAGCTCATGAGATCAATGTTGTTAATATCCAAGAATGAGGTGCACCGCTGGTCCTCTTGTATGCACAATAGCTCCGGGGTGTTCCAAGCCCTGAAAGGGTATGTAAAGGTCTAGTCAAGTCGGTTCGGCACGAACCGAGCGGAGCTTTGAAACGCGCTCTGGCGATTGCAGCCTTCGTCGGATCTGAATCTGGCCATTCTCTGTTGAACGAACTCTTACACAGCACACGAAACCTGGCATGGAAAGAAGAAGAGGCAAAGGCTTCTCACTTGGACTTTAGGCTAATTGGAGAGTCGGAAGATTGCTTCGCTTTTCCATGGACTAGAAAAACTTACGACGACCACCGGGAGATTATATGGACCCTACACACTGCCTTATCGCGGCATTACCTCAGTTCGAACTGAGGGGTGTATCACTTGTCTCTCCGCCGGACCTTCCGGACCTCTGCGCAGCTGCTGCGGAGTTCGTCAATCAGTACTTCACGCGTCGCGGTACGGCTTCGGTCTGAATCGCAATGGCGAGCTCCGATAACCCAGGACATCCCGCGTATCGTGCTAGCCTCGGATCTAGAGGGCTTCTTCCTACGCTGGTCCACTGCTGAGGACCGAGCAGGATGTATCTTGCTGTCGTGTCTTGCGGTGATGGAGCAGGAAGGACACGAGTCGGAACGGTCTGTCCGGTTTTTAGAACCTTACATGGACGATGGGTTCTATGCAGGCAGCTCGTACGTTTCTGCTTCCCACATCCCATGTGCCACCGCTGATACTTCGACTCAGAACTAACTGGGCCGTTTGTGTCGACACTTCTCCCACCGAGGGGTCGGAGACTCCGACCAGCAGCGGCTCGGACTCGTACGTCGACCAAATGCGCGTGGCCGCAAGCTCTGCCAAGGAACGAGTTGTAGCCGCTGTGTACTTCCTCCCGGGACAGTTTGCTTTCGAGAGTGATGCTGTGCGCGTCCCTGTTGGCAAAGCCCACATTCTAGCTTGCAAAGCGGCGTATCGCGGACGCAGCGGCGGCGATAACATCATGGATAGACTCTTTGGGATGGTCAACGCGCGCGCGCATAATACGGATTGCGCGTTCATGGCCATGGCTGGGATCCCGAGTTATTGTATGTGTTTCATCCCTCTTCGTTACCCCACCCAAGCTGATGGAGTGCGTAGACCGCAGCCACGGCTACGAATATGCGCTGCAAATGGGCCGTGGCCTCATCACGCACATCTCCGCCCTCAGCCCCCCAAGTCCGCCCACAGACGCGTCGTCGTTCACCCTCCGCGCGGGGACGCTAGACGACGTCCCCGCGCTCGAGCGCTCTGTCCTTGCGCCCCGCGCCAACGCGGGCATATTCATCGGCATGCAGGACTCTACGACGCTCACTTCGCAGCTACACTATCTCCTCGGCGACCGACCGCCCTCCTTCACCGGGGCCGTGGATCCATTCTTCGTCCTTGAAAAGCGCGATACGCCGGATACGCCTCCCCGTGTCGTCGCAGCTGCTGGTCTGCGCGGCAGACCCGGTGCACCCACTGCAGTGGTGCACCCGCTCCTTTGGGATGGGGTGGAGAATGCGTCAATCGTCGCGCAGGCACTCGTACGTGCGCTCGTCAGCGCGGTAGGAACGCTGCCCACCGCGGACGGCTCACCGAACAAGTATGTACCTGCCCTCTCCCTCCCTCCCGCGTCCGTGATCTCAGACCGGTCTTCATAGGCTCATCAATCTGCTCTGGACCCTCCCCGACGCACACCCGCTGTACCGCTGGCTCCTCGCGCACGAGCTCGCGATTCCGCCGCCCGAATCCTCGCGTTACGACCTCCTAGACGTGTGGTGAGCACCCTCTCTTGATCTCGTCTGCTTCCTTCCTCTCTTCGCCTGTGGCTAAAGACGCTTGCCCGCAGGTGGGTCGGCATACATTCGCTGTCGCGCTTTCTCGCTGCGCTGACACCCGCACTGAACGCGCGGCTTGCTGGCTCAAGACACATCTTGGGTGCGAATCACATCGCGACCCTGCATATCGCCGCGCCGCGCGCAATGGGAGGGAGCGTCGTTCTCCGTATCGCTGATGGTGCGGTCTTGGTCGCGCCTGCCAACACGGAGAAGGATCCCAGTAAGTTCTTCTCTAAAACTCAAGTTAATCGGTCACTCACCTCGCTTTACCAGAACCAAATCTCACCCTCCCGCGCGGTGCGCTGACACAATTAATGATGGGCTACGCAGGCTGGAGGGAGCTCAAGGCCGTGTTTCCCGACGTCGCGGTGGAGTCTACTGTAGTGCCGTTGGTGGACGTGCTCTTTCCGACGCGAAGCGTTTCAGCGGCCTTGTACATCTGACCTGGGCTTGCCAGTATCAATTATTCTTCGAGGAATATACATGCAAAAACAAAATCCATTGCACTGCAAAATCCGGTCTCCTCATTTTCATTTCGTGGCTTCCGGAACTTGTAACGGCACAGAATACGCCACGCCTGCCATTGTTTCTGCCAGACACCAACTTCAAAATATTCAGCGCCGCGCAGTCGATCATGGAATCACGGATCATCAAGAAACGACCATTAGTAACCCTAGGATCGATAACGGGCCCGCAGTTGTACTGCGTGCAACTGCGCGCCGGCATAAAAGGGGTGCGGGTGCTTTTGATCTGGAACCAAATGGCCAGCTCACAGAACCCAGGAGACCCCACCTACCGTCATAGTCTTGGAGAGGGAGGACTTGTGCTACGATGGTCCACTACCGAGGACAAAGCGGGCTGCGTTCTGCTGTCGTGTCTGGCGGTGCAAGAGCCGGAAGGACAGGAGTCTGAGCGTGCCTTGAGGTACTTCGAGCCTTCCATGGACGACGCGTTCCACGCGGGCAGCTCGTATGTTTCCGCGCTATATCTAATAGACCACCGCTGACCCGACTCAGGACTAACTGGGCCGTTTGCGTCGATACCTCTCCCATCCAGAAATCGCAGACTCCAACGAGCAGCGATTCTGACTCTTATGTCGACAAAATGCGTCTGGTCGCGCAATCTGCGAAGGAGCGAGTGGTAGCGATCGTGTACTTCCTCCCAGCCGAGTTTGCCCTCGACCAGGATACGGTGCGACTGCCTGTCGGTTATGCGCTGATCGTGGCCTGCAAACCGGCGTACCGCAGCGCAAGCGGCGGGGAGAATATCATGGATCGCCTCTTTGAGATGGTCAACGCACGGGCACACACTGCCGGTTGCGCATTCATGGTCACGTCCGGGATCCCGGGGTACTGTGCGTGTTTATTTCAGCTTCATTCTGCCCTACAGTCGTAGCTGATGGTGCATAGACCGCACACAAGGCTACGAATACGCCCTCGACATGGGCCGTGGGCTTGTCACCTACCTCAGCCCACCCAATCCAAACGTTCCCACAAACACGCCGTCGTCATTCGCCCTCCGCCCGGCGACCCTGGACGACCTCCCCGTGCTTGAGCGCCTCGTGACTGCCCCGCGCGCCGGTGCAGAGATATTCGTTGGCGTGCGAGAATCGGCCCGCCCACGGCAGCTGCGACATCTTCTGGGCGACCGTCCTCCCGCTTACCCTTCGGACACCCACCCGACCGACCCTTGGTTCGTCCTAGAAAAGCGCGACACGCCGGAGGCTCAGCCACGGGTCGTGGCAGCCGCTGGTCTTCGAACGCAGAAGCTCGGTGTGAGGCCGACGGTACCGCGCGTGCACCCCTTACTTTGGGACGGCGTGGAGGACGCGTCCGCCGTTGCGCAGGCGATCACGCGCGAGCTCGTCCGTGAGGTAGAAGCGCAGCTTGCTGCGAACGGCGCGCCGGACAGGTCTGTGTTGTTCCTTCTCCGCTGACATCCGCAAACTAACGCGGGTTTCTATAGACCCGCTAACATTCGCTGGGCCCTGCCTGATGCGCACCCGCTTTATCGCTGGCTCCTTGCTCACGAGCTGGCGGTTCCGACACCCGGGTCTTCGCGATACGATTTCATGAGTGCGTGGTGAGTACATGCTTTTCTCGCTTCCTCTCATTATCTAACCAGACTGCACGCAGGTGGGTCTCCATCCCCTCACTCTCGACCTTCCTCGCGGCGCTTACCCCCGCCCTCAACGCGCGGTTCGCCCGCTCGAAGCACATCTTCGGCTCCAACTACACCGCGACGCTGCACATCGCTGCATCCAAGACGATGGGTGGCGGCGTCGTGATGCGCGTCGCAGACGGCACCGTCTCGCTCGCGCCTGTAAATGCGGCGAAGGATGGCAGTAGGTTCCTTCTAGCAATGCAAGCGGACTTGGCTCACAATCGTTCAGAGCCCAACCTCTCCCTCCCCCGCGGCCCGCTGGTGCAGCTTATGGTGGGGTATGCAGGCTGGCGAGAGCTCAAGACCCTGTTTCCCGACGTCACTGTCGAGCCTGCAGTCGTTCCGTTGGTGGATGTCCTCTTCCCGAAACGAAACGTTTGGTCGGGCATGTACTTTTGAGATTACAGGCCTACAAACTATGTTACATACAGACAACTATGATTATACGAAGATATGTAAGCGTAGCAGAGCTCGTTGTGTTGTACAATTTATACAATGTCGTGTTTTTGTATCATTTGCCTCCTGGCATCGTATTCAAAGCCGCTGCGCAGGCGGGGCCTTGTGGTCGTTGGCTTCCTTATGGCGGGAGCGTTTGCGGAAGAGAGCATCGAAGACATGCTGTGTCACAGGTCGGTTGGTGCATCAGCCAATGCAAGAAGCGGAATACATACTGAAAAGATAGCCGGGGGTTTCGGGATACATAGTACACCCGTCTCATCCGCGTCGCGGTCTCCTGCCACCTCCGGTTCAGGGACGGTCTCAGGCTCTTTGCCCTCGTGGATGCGGGCCTGGGATGTGGTCGGGCGATGTGCAAAGCATGCACCGCAGAGGAACGTACCAGACGGGGCGGAGTCGTCGGCGAGCCCTGGAGCAGGTCCGCGTTTGGGCTGTCTGGCTTGGAAAAGAATCAATAGCGGCAGAAGCGCGGAGAAAAAACGTACGCTCAAGGACTCCGTGCGCGAAATAGGCGAGAAGTACTCCTCGCGGGTCGTGCGGTAGTAGTCTGTCATTGTGAAAGAGTTCCGAGGGGGCTCAGAAGGCGGGGGCTGCGCTGAAGGTGCCCACAGCTTGAGTTTCGGAGACATTCAGGTGGTGGCAGCCCGAGTCGAGGCAAGTGAAGAAGAATGCGGGGACTTTTAAAAAGGAGGGGACGACGGAGATTATTGGATGACAACGAGCTTTAGCCTTTAAAGCCGCGCAAAAAGAGAAGCAGCCCTAGACGCCATAGGTCACTGATGGGACTTCCTATTCCAGGAAATCCATTTGACAATTGTGTTTTCTTCCAAGGGACACGTCAGAACGAAGCAGGGACACAAACAGGAGTACCACGAGTTGGTGAAACCGCCAGAATGTATGTGGCAAGACCAAGATAACTTGAAGAGCACCAGATGGGAAACATCCAGACAGATTCTGTCAGTCCAAAAGTAGCAGAAGACTCGCAGGAGTAGTTGCCCAAGAACGCGCCGCATCTAACTTCGTCTTCGAGCCCGAAAGAATCGCACGGGATGTAGATCCTCGGAGCTCCTCCCGTCAAGATACCGCGATGGCTCGGATTTGTCCGGAATGTCGACCAGGTCTTTGGAGATACAGAGAAGCACAAAAAGAGGAATGCTTGACTGGCAGTACTTCCTCGAACACAAAGTCTAGGATCGCGGGGACCCTCCGTTCTGAAGGGAAGGACGAGCGCCGATCGCCGCGTAGTCATTGCACCCAAATTCCGGTGGGCTCCATCCTGTGCTTTAATCTAGTCAGCGCTATTCTAAGATTCCTCAATGGAAGGCGAACGTTCAAGAGGGTTGGCTCCAGCCGCTGAGGATCCTGGCGACCACGCTACTTATCGTCGACTCTACGCACGGACCATTTCCTGTGACGCCAACAAGTCACAGACCATCTGCAATCGACATTCAGCATCGACCTAGTTGCACGCACGGGCAAGCGGAAGGGTAATTATGAAGGGCTCGAGGGCCGCGGGGACTTGATACAACCGCCGCGCAACACGCTACTTATCGTCGACTCTGCACGGACCATTTCCTGTGACGCCAACAAGTCACAAAATTTTGCAATCGACATTCAGCGTCGACCTAGTTGCCCGCGCACGCGCAAGCGGAATGGTAATTATGAAGGGCTCGAGGGCCGCGGTGACTTGATGCAACCGCCGCGCAAGAAGCAAGTTTATCCTTTGGGACCTGCTGCTGCCGTCCCTTTGGTTCTGCATGGCTCCATCCCTCTCCATCCTTGCTCTGCACTGCTTTGCACCGCAGGAGCAATTGGCGTAGCAGCGCAGGGCAGGACAGCAGAGTCGTAGAAGAGTAGCAAAGGAGCTCGGCATCGACCATCTCTGGCTGCTGCTTTGCTGCGACCCTAGCACTTGCTTCAAGATTCGACTCGGCATTCAAGTTGTGCAAAGGAGAGTCGGAAGGCGGAGAGACCTCGAGATTTCGGCTCACCTGGCAGTAAAGGACCACAATTCTCGTTTCCGACCAACCCCAAGCGACTTTTCGCCGTGTAAGCCTTGTGGAAGCCCGCCAGTGTGAATGGACCGTGAATAAGCCATCGATACCGTCCAAAACCGCCGTCTAAAGTGGGTAAAACTGTAGCAGGTAAGATGAAAGTCCTCGAAAAAACCGCCGTGGCACAAAAACTACGTGACGTACCAAATTTCGGCAAGACCTTCGCAGATGCTCTGGCTCGGTTTTTTGGGACACCACCGCGTTTCCGAGTCCAACAAAGTGGCATTGCCCGGTAAACGCCAAGTATAATTGGTTCCAATGACCCACCATGTCGTATAATGGTAGGAGACTCAGGGCACTCGTCGAGAGTGCTCAGAGGTGCTCGGGGGTGGAGGACAGCATGGCAGCGACGGCGGTATGCCCTTTAATAAATGCCCGGTATATCGTATACTCAGCACGAGAGCCAGGTGAATGAAAGTTTCGGTGGAAGAAAGGAAAGAGAAGCCGGGCAGAAGCACACAAATATTTGTCGGCACCAGATCATTTATCTTGTTCCGTACCGGACACGCATCTCGACCATTCTCTGGACCACGCATTTCAGGATGGTCTACACAGTGGTGTAATTCATCGTGAGCTGTCTCCCTGGACCATGGATTTTTATCGCCCATCCCGTGCCCCTAATCCCGATTTTCCCCAGGGTTTCCGAGAAATTTCCTGCCCTCTTGTGCTGAAGATTCTTCCCTCCGAGTCAGTCTCTGAGTGTAACCCTACAACCCCCCAAGATCCTACCGAGAGCCGTCTCGAATCTCTCCACCGCAAGCTCAGCCCTTTCGTATCCCGCATCTGCTTGGCCCCTTCAGCCTTTCTCGGCTGTTCTTCCCCATCGGAATCGCTTCAATCTCTTTTAAAACCCATATTGCGTTGGAAAACCTTCAGAATATACAGGTAGGTAGGAGTGGACATATGGACAGTCAAGTATAACGACACTTCGATTTGTGGGTCATCGACTATTGATATTAGATCCACGAAGGGGGAATAAAGAACCTGGCTCGCCCACCCGTATACCTCAACCAATCTTCCCCTACCCTATCACTTGGAGCCTCTAGTGTCTCTGGTCGCTACTCAAAAGTTTGGAGAATGTGGTGGGCCGATTACTATTTCCTACCGGGCAACCGGCCAGACGAGGCAACCGGCCACTTGCTCGATAGAGTCCCCGACAATAATTCCTGGAAACTTGGGTCGATGGGATAGTACTGGACCTAAGACGATGTGTTGTGTTGAATCCGGATGGAGTTGTACGCGGCGATCAAAACGTTACGGCAAATTTCCGATCAAGATGAGGGATCGATGCCGTTTCTTATCTCCGGACCGCGTATGTCGCCCCCGTTTCTCCACGAAAAATATCCGAATGCCGAGTGGTGAACAACAGCTTCGAGCGAGGTTTTGGAGCCGGAATGTTCTACTTTGTTTCCGAGTCGAAGAGACGATTTTTGACCGGTCAACCGGACTGGACCCTGCAGCTGCCTCCGATGTTCTCGTCACTCCGCACTTGATCCAGGTTTCAGCGCTCACCCTGGCCGGGCGAACGTTACCGGCAATGAAAAGGCCCAGATGCAAGTATAACGGTTGAGCGTCCCTGCTTATTCCTCTGAAACTACGCCAACACCAAATATTTGCACTTACCGCAGCAATTCGTGGCACCGCCTGCTCGGCTGCACTGCGGCACCAGGACAACTTAGTTGCTTTGACAGACTGAATGCCTCCCTCAGATGGACGTCACTGTTCTATTTGGCAGCCCGTAGAGCTGTGCCATACTCCAACGCTCCACCACCTACTGACGTCGCGAGGTCTAGAGCTCGCGTATTCTTATGCTCTCTCCGAGTCGTACTTAAGAGCAGCCTCTGCTTTACAGCTTTTGAATCTTCAAGTCCCCCCCATGGCCGAAATCATCGGTCTCGTCGCCAGCATTCTCCAACTCATTGGCATAGCATCCAAAGCCCGCAAGTGTTTCAACGGCTTCCGCGATGCACCGCAAGAGCAACAGAAACTACTCTCAGAAATTCAAAGCATCGAGAACCTCGTCCTCCATCTTGGTGGAAGAATAGAGAAATCCCCCCAGTCTGTTGAATTGTTCGGTGGAATGCAACAATTCAAGACGCCTCTGGTGGAGATGAAAGAGACGTTGGAACGATTGACGACGAAACTAGAGACGACTGGCATGGCGTACAAAGTTTCCGGCAGGCTCTGTTGGCCACTGTGGGGCAAGGAAGAGATTTATGAGGGGCTGGACACCATTGAGCGGTTCAAGAGTTTTCTGGCTCTTTGGCTCGGAATGGACATTTGGTTTGTCGCCTCAAAAATGTTTTGGGAGTACTGCTGAGCAACAATAGGGACTGCGCTCAAGGTAGTCGAAGATATTTGGGACGACTACTTCGCTACTGACGTTCCCTCGAACAGATATTTCTTCCACCGTCAAGGATATTGCCGAAGAACAACGAATAAACCATGATTGTGAGTGAACCTGCGGACGTGAATAACTGAACGCTAATCGTCAACTAGATACCACCAAGGCCGCCCAGCTCTTTGCCCAAGACCTGAGAAGTGATCACAATTGTGAATCTACCGCTATGTAGTGATCGTGGAGTCTCTGAACTTAACACGCAGATATCGTGGCTGCCGTGAGGGACTCGACGGAGGAACAACGAATAAGCCATAACTGTGAGTTTTCCGAGTCTGAGTGGCCGTAAATAAAACGAATTTACGATCCGGTGTAGATGTCTTCAAATCGATCAGACATATTTCCCAAACTCAAGAGATGTACTATAACTGTCAGCCCACGATTAAAAAGTGTACCGTCCTACCCACTCATATTTTCCTCCACAGCTGCCGAACGTGACAAGATACTGGACTGGTGTTCACCTATAAATTCCTTCCTACGCCATGCGGATATATCGAGCACGCAGCAGTCAGGGACTGGGACGTGGCTCTTGCAGAATCGTCTAATCGAGCAGTGGAGACTCGGTACACCAAGAATAGTATGGTGTCGCGGCATGCGTGAGCATTTCCTTGCGTTGGTTTATTTCCTCAGTTCTAACGGCGAAACAGCTGGTGCTGGAAAGACCGTCCTTTCGTGCGTTCTATGAAATCCGCGTTCCACAGAAAATTTACGAGAACAACAGGTCCATGGTTGTCGACGATCTTCGTGCGAACCTCGACAGTCAGAGCGTCGGTGTTGCGGTCATTTATCTCAATCACAAAGAAACGGAGATCCAAACTCCGTCAAACCTCCTGGCGGCTCTGTGGCGGCAACTCACGTTCGGAAGGCCTCTGTCACCGGACGCACATCAAATGTACGCGAAACACCGCGAGCAGCGTACACGACCATCCCTGGATGATATCTATTCCTTACTCTGCTCAACGCTTTCGGAACTTGCGAATGCGTTTATCATCATCGATGCGCTTGACGAATACCCCGAAAGCCAGCGCGATATCCTTCTCCATTATCTCTCGACTCTACCACCAACCGCCAGGATCATGCTGACTTCACGGCCCCACATCACCATCAAGCATGTTATTGCGGACTCAGAAGCGTTGGAAATCCGAGCGACGGAGGACGACATCCGCCGATATGTAAACGCTCAAATTTCGAAGTCTGCTCGTCTTTGCAACCACATCAGCAATCGACCCGAATTACGAGAGGAAATCGAAACCAACATTGTTCAGCGCAGCGATGGAATGTACGTAGCTATTTCTCAAATCGAACATTCGACTAATTCCTCGTCAAGGTTTCTCCTCGCCAAGCTCCATATTGATTCTCTGACGACGAAGAATACAATCAAGGCCGTCCGCGAGTGCTTGAAAAACATGCCCAGTAATTTGAACAGCACCTACGACGAAGTACTGGAGCGAATTAATCGACAGCGCGAGGACGATACGAATCTCGCATACCGTGCCCTCGCTTGGATTGCGAATGCGAAGAGGCTGCTACGGCCATCAGAGCTCCGAGAAGCTTTGGCTGTTGAGGCAGGAACGACAGAGCTCGACCCCGAGAATGTCCTCGATATGGACACCATTTTATCCGTATGTGAAGGCCTGGTCATAGTCAATGCCGAAGACGAACGCGTCCGCCTCATCCACTACACCACACAAAGCTATCTGGAAGGGATCCAGGCCAAGGTGTTTCCCCGCGCGCAAACCGAGATCACCTCGGCATGCATCACATATTTGTTGTTCGACGCGTTCGCTCCTAGCCGTCATTCGACCCTCGATGACGCCCTCTTCTTGCCGACGCCTTCGACAAACCCTCTTTTGAACTACGCCTTGAACTACGGGCTCGTTCATGCTCACGGCCAGCCGGAATCTACCATCACGGACGAAATTTCAGCATTCCTCTCCCAGCGTTCCAGATGGCTCGGCCTCTGGAACCGGGTATATTACTATAACAAAATCCCCGAGTCGGCGACGAAATTGTGGATCGCCGCATTCTTCGACTTGCAGAAAATAACCCGATACCTCATAGCCGAAGAAGGCCTGGACCACAAGGCCGTGTACGCTGCGGCAGTAAATGGGCACGCGGGGATGGTTGAAATTCTTATCGGAGCGGGAGCGCAGGTCGATTCCTTGGGCGGATATCATGGCACGGCATTGCAGGTTGCTGCATTGACGGGCAATGAAGCCATGGTTCGCGTGCTCATCAACAGTGGCGCCGACGTCAATATTCAGACGGAGCGGCATAACAGCGCAATTTACGAGGCCTCGCGCCGGGGATACGAGCCCATTGTTCGCCTTCTCATCCAAAATGGCGCTGATGCCAATATCCAGACGGCAGAACATGGCACCGCGTTGCAGATGGCTTCCCATGGAGGGCACCAGGAAATTGTTCGCCTGCTAATTTCGAATGGCGCGGACGTGAACCTTCAGTCCAAAGAACAATTCACCGGCACAGGTTGCACACCACTGCAACTGGCGTCTGTCGAAGGCCACCAGGAAATCATCCTCATGCTTATTGAAAACGGCGCTGATGTCAACTTCCAGACGAACGAACGAGGGAGCGCTTTGTATGGGGCATCGCTTATGCAGAACGACGCTGCCGTTGCACTTCTTATCCAGCATGGAGCGGACGTTAACGCCAAAGGTCCCGACGGTACTCCTTTGCAGGTAGCTTCAGCGGACGGTAACGAGAAGATGGTCCGTTTACTTCTCGCCAATGATGCGAAAGTCAACGCGGTCGGACCCAATGGTACTGCATTGCAGGCGGCAGCGTCGTGGGGGCACCACAACATTGTTCGTATTCTCGTCGATCACGACAAGCACGCACGGAAATGTGAAGCTTTCCGGACTTTCCAACGGAACGGCAACACGAGAGTTTCACTGCATCCCTCATTAAGCATACTGTGGTGCTACCGAAATCTAACCTGGTGACGAGTCGGAGACTCGTTCAGCATCGAAGAACCTCGTGGTCTTATTAGGAATATACTGTTCAGTCCTGTAATTTTGTATCACAAAATCTATACCCTGTATTTTTTATATCCAATGTCACAACAATGCTATCTCGCCAAGTTCTACTAGTAATGGGGTTGAGATGGAATGGTCGTTCGAAAATCGTTTAATCTCTAACGAGTTCAGTAGAGAAAAACAATTGCACCACAATGTGAGATAGGAAAACTTAGCTTTATGACCTTCAATAAAGCTTTTCAAAACGGAGAAAGTGAATTGGCACCCGAGTGTTGAATTTTGAGCGCATCTGGCGTTGACCCGGCTATCTCCGTTAGCACTTCCCGAAAGTTTTCGAAACGAGATGTTGATGTCTTGACTCTTCCGCTATCCATACTACTTGAAGTCCACCATCGTTAACCGCCGGTCGTCTGATGTATCAAAACGCCGTATACGGCTGACGTCGCCGCCCCACCTAGATAGATGACAACAGACCCCGTCTGCGACTTCGACAAGAAACACCGGCGGTTCAGAACGAGGTTGCGAGTGGGAAGTCAGTGCAAGAGACTAGGCCTAACCACGGTGCCCGGGAAAATATCGCGCGGTGGAATTATCTTGATAATGTGTCGGAACGGGATGCCCGCAACAGCGGGACGCCCCGTAATTTGCGACCAATGGGGCTTGTCTTGCTAATGGTGATGATCGCAAGTCGTCCAAAAGAGATGAGCGCTCATGTTACAAAGAGCGGGGTGCCTCCGCAACCATTCATCATCTGTCCCCGTATCGAGACATAAACCCGTCCAGGCATGATTCCCACCGAAGAATCTGAGAAATCTTATCCACCATTGCCGGCATCCTAGTTGAGGTAGGTTTTGTTTTTCAGCACTCTTACAAATCTTATGAATGCTGACTGACTGTTTCCTCGTCGTTTGGGGCCGCCACCGAACGGTATAAAGAGCTAAATACGTCGCCATTTCTTCATCCTCCGAGTCTGCAATGCGTGCTTCAATCACATTGCTAAGCGCTTTATTCCTCACCTTGACGTTCACTGGGCCCGCTTTAGTCGGTGGGCATCCCGCAGAGCGAACCAATTCTTCCGACACGACCCCACCCCAACCTTGCACACCACAAACGGTCTCTCCATTTCGACAGGAGGAGATTTTCTACACCTTGGTGAACAAACTTTACGCTGCGAGGTAAGGAGTCCTTCCTTCAAGCCAGAGGGAACACATGCTCACTAGTATTCACTTGACAGAACCGTCTCTGAAGCGTACACTCATTTTGTCGAGGACTTCATCAACCACAACCCCGCAACTGTGGACGGAATTGCCTCGTCATTCGCTTTGGTGGAGCCCTTGTTTACGAATTCAAACACCGCGGTCAAAGTTCAGATCCTGCACCAGGCTTTTGTGGCGCCATATGGCTGGGTGCACTACAGGATCGATGGGTTCAACCCCGAACCGACGGCAGTCGTGGATGTGTTTCGGTTTGATGGTTCCTGCGTTGTGGAGCACTGGGACATCATACAGGAGAGACCGGTCAACTCTACGAGTTCGCACCCGCTTTTTTGAACCGTCGTAGACACTTTCGCTTACGCTGCGAGACACGTTCTTTAACAAAGCAGATAATATATCTCTCGACGTTTGCAGTCGAAAACGGGTACTTAGAGAAGAGAGAACCAGAACTCATCACCTGGAACTGGTGTCGGTATGAATGAATTCTCATGTATGACAGAGTATTTCAGACCATCAAGACAACCCCAGCCCGAGCCATCAACACAAAATCGGGGCTTATTGCCGAATATAAAACTTTTGATTAAGAGAACTCGTTTTTGCTCGGCACACACAGGTGCTGAAAGACGTCAGACCGACGTGATTCCCGAGCATGAGGTGTATTAAAACTCACATTCTTTGCCTCAGCATGTTCGTCATCTTCCACCATCGTCTTGCAGTTATAACCGAACCTACGCGCCCATCAGCTCATTTACTGCGGTCCAAAAAGGAGTACTGTGCTTACCCGCAGTTTTCCGGGGGAACCCACCCGTCTGTGAGTAAATAAGGATCCCGACACATCCATACGTCAGTCAAACGGTGACGGTCGAGAAGAAAACCAAGCCACACACCCTTCACCCGCTCCTCGAGGAACCATTGCCACGTGTATTCTTTCAAGAACTTGGAGAAACACCGCTCGCAATACGACTGGTCCCGTTCCCACCCGGACCACTCACTAGGACTGCTTGCCTTAATCTTGGGCGTAGCGTAGTCGAATACGCACGAGAAGAAGGCGCCCCAGTCGTGCCACGGATCTTGCATGTGCCGGATGGCCGCCTCGAAGGGCCGCGTTACCACTTTAGTGATATTGAGCTCGCCTTTGAGAAACTCCGTAGGCCAGGCAGACAGACGGAGCCGGTGCCAATCTACACGGGAACCTTCTAATTAGCCGCAGGACGGGGAAGGGAACATGGGCGCACTGACTCGCTTCTGTGAGAAGGCTGAACCCGCCGGGCGCCGCGCAGTGTGAGCCTACCCCCAGACATTTGATTAGTCAACATAGTCAAGCCGAAATGAGGATACGAGCTTACAAGTATCATCGGCGCCGATAATTGTGTCCAGAATCCACTTTGTCGGAGACCCGTCATCACCGTTGGGTGGCGGCACCTGGCGGGCAGCCCAAATGCTGGCGAGCGCAAGGGAGAAGTACCCCTCATATAGCCGGTCGTCCTCGTCCTCGTCCAGCCTGCCGAAATCGAGGTCGTCTCCGATGCCTTCGTACGAGCGGTCTTCCCAGACGCGCCAGACACCGTACGGGCCAGCTGACAGCAAGAGGTCGACCAAACCCGACTCTGGCGCCGCACGGGTGTCAGTACGGAACATAGAGAAAAATCAAATCGCAACTCACGATTATAATCCTGGGCGCACACCTTTTCGAGGATGTCGCGCATAAAATCCACGACGGCGTACAGTTGTAGGAGCTCGTCCGTCGGGTATTCGCTGAGCACGGCCGTGCGCTGGCGCCGGATCAGCTGCACATCCTCCTCGCGATCGTCGACGTCTCCGCAGAACAGTTTGCAGTAAAACATAATGCGGTAGGTTGCGCGTTGGAAGCGCAGTGACTCCGCCGGGGTGAGGACGCTAGTCTTGGAGGTACGGTCTTTCTGGCTGATTGATGACAAAACAGTGAAGCATAGGTAAGTTTCGGTGTCGCGAATTGGATTAGGAGACGCACGTTAAACTGTAGATATCCTCCAACTCCTGGACGACTCCTGCGTTCTCCTGCAACTTCTCCTGCTCCTCCGCTGTAATACCACCAGAAGAAATGTCTTCCTCCGGGCATGCCGCGGCTAGGTTGAGCCCCTCTTCATCCCTGGCGCTCCTGCATGCGGGATACGGGTACTGCACGACCCGCAACGCCTGCGGCAACGCAGGTCCGAAGATATTAGACGCCACCGCCTGGGTAACAGACTAAAATGGACATCAATTCAGTGCAGTGGTCGAAACGCGACGAAACGCTGCGAAAAGCAGTCTCCACCTTGGGTTGCGTCTGATAGACACGGTAGAACGCCTTCGAGACCAGCATCATGTCGAGGAGTGAGGCGAATGTGGGACAGAAGGTCATTATGAGGTACACAATGTCATCATTGAGCGGGGAGGCTATGAGGGCGCGCATGGTCGATGAAGCTGAGCTAGCGCTGCAAGGCGGAGGGAGGGAGGAGTGCTTGGTTCGTAGGACGACCTTGTCTTACTTATGATAGCCCTGTCTTGCTGTCATGCCTGCTCAAGTTTCCTCCGAGGGGAAGGCGGACTCATTTGCAAGACACTGTCGCTGCGGCCACATGGAGATACGGTTTGGCACCAACCTGGAACCGCGTGATCCAAGCGTGATCACCTCGCGTCCAAGTTGAGGTCACAACAGCGCCAAATACCGACTGAGCGGTTTGTAAACTACGCAGTAATGTGATGGACCACGGCACTACCCCCAGCGACCCGAAGTCTTGATCCAAAATATTCCGATAATACATCACGAAAAGTGGGAGATCTTGTTATTGGTTGGTGATCCCTACAAACACGTGCCAAGCAGATGGCGTTGTACATACCCTTGCATACCCTTCACCAACCCCGGCAAAGCCGACACCATGCTGGTAGACCTTTGGCCAAGGTAAAACCAGCGTTATAGCAGTTTGCCCTTCCGATGCCCGGCTGTTCTTGGTCTATATGGGCTGTTGAGCTTCTGCCGGTATACCACATTGTCAGTAAAACTACGTACACATTTGGCTTTCGTGGCTTTTGTCTTTCAACATGCCTTTGGATATCCTTACCTTGTGGAAACTCCAGATGATCATACGGAGTTAGGACCAACCAGAAATTAGAATGAGGGTAAAAGTGAGCAGAAAAAATCCCGAAACAAATTACCACCCAAATTGATGTCTCGATGTGTGCCGGCTGAAATAATATCAATCATTTCCAGACCTTTTCACCGGTGCGGAAAGTGTACTTTGCGAGCATAGCGTTAGATTGGATTGAAGCGACACAGTCATTCAAACTCCGTTCCATCATGATGGCGGGCATGGTGACCGTGTTGACCCTATGGCGTGATCTGTTCCCATCAAGTCGTTAGTTGCTCTCTCCGTTCATCTTCTCTGTCGCCTTTTCCCCACCGTCCGCTCCCTCTTGCACCCTCCTCCTGCCAAGTTTGTTCAGACTCCCCCCAACTAGTGAGCGCAAGGCTCTATGTATGCCCCTTTCCCCCCTCCATGCTCCTGTTTGCGATACCCTCTCCGTTCTCAGGCATGTCTCGCCTATGGTTCCTGTCTTCAAAGCTCCCAAACAAGCTTGCAAGTGGCCTCTAAATTGAGCTCTCTGCCAAGCTCTTCAAGTCGTCTGTCAAACTCTTTCAAGACCAGAACTCGTCTCTCTGTCAAACTCTTTCAAGCCCAGGACTCGTCTCTCTGTCAAGCTCTTCAAGCCATCTGTCAAACTCTTTCAAGCCCAGAACTCGTCTCTTCCTCAAGTCACAGTCTCCAGTTGTATTCCCGAGCTCTACAGGGTCATCAATGCACTCCATGGCGCTGAAGGCCATGCGGCATAGTGTGTGTCTTTATTCTGCCGTTTTGGGGACCACTGCATCCGCGGGGAATTCAAGTACTGTCATACCTGCGGGCCCGACGCTCTAGAAGCCTAACGGGCTGCAGAACGCGCTTGCACCGTCGCTGCCGCCTCGTAGATTACGCTCCCTTCGTTTCCATTCTATTTCCTCTCCAATATGATCAATTTTATTCATTTTTTGTGTGCTACCAATTTATAAGCCCGATTCTGAGCAACAATAAGGCTGGCATGAAATATATATATATCCGGATACAAAGGTATGTAAGGGTAGGTAAACCCCCAGAAGGTATGTGGCGTTTGGGAAACTCCACAAACTTTGTGGGGTTTGTAAGAAAATAGGTTGCAGATATTCGTTGGTGAAATTTCACCTGCTTTATAGTGCTATGTAGTGGATTTTCCTGATTGGGGTGTTTGCAAGGGTTTGTAAACCCTTGCAATCATTCCCCGTTTTCGTGATGTAGCCTGTTTGCGCTGCAGCCATCGGAGCCATCAGATGGCTGTTTTGCATTGCGCAAACTGATGGCTAATGGCTGATGAATGGCTGGTCAAGGGAATTAATTTTGGCTTCTTCTATGCTATTATGATGATTAATGACAGATGTGTCTGAACCCAGCGCGCCGAGTGCTCACTGCATGACAATCCGAATTCTGGCCAAATTCAGCAATCTTGGATTAAATTTGGGATGTTGACCTTACCACCCGACCAATCCAATGCATATGGCTTTGAAGACTTGGAAGGAGCTCAATAAACCCCAAAATCAAGGTAGACGTCGAAGCCATTGGAGCCATCAGCCATCGGTTTGCGCAATGCTAACGGCCATCTGATGGCTCCAATGGCTGCAGCGCAAACACTCTAATGTCACAGCAAATGGCTGGCAGCCTGGTTTCCGCAACTCTGCCCAGCATACTCAATCTACCAGTCGCTGAAATGTCAGAATCCCGCATGTAGTGATGTGACATTGGAACAATCCAAGCTGCTACCTCCAATGGCGACCACCACCAGTGTATCACTCACCCCACATGCATCCTTGATGTGCTGTCCCTAAAAGCTTACTATTAGGGCATCAAACAGTAATTACGGCGAAATTTCTTTTTGCCTCTTTTTACCGTGTTCTCAGCAGGTGGGTCCTTGCAAAACCATGGATATGTTAACTCCACAGGACCTCTACCTTGAGGCCAGGCGGATTTTAAATCTACCGCTTTCTTGAGCAACAGTTGCCCCCGTAATCTTTTGACCCGTAATTCGTTACGAGGTAATCAAAGTGATAAAAATTCGACACTTTTAACAACATTGTGTCCGCATCTGGTCACAGATGTCCCAAAATAATGGATCAGCTGGTAGGCATACACCCGGCGCAGCGATTGGGCCTAAAACCGGGGAGAAACTCTCAAATTTGACCGAGTTTAGATCAATTACTGTTAACCATACGGGTACAAACCGTATTACGGACAGTTTGATGCCCTACTTACTATAAGATCCTAGCTAGTTCACTGTCAATAAGAACAAAGTTTCACCCACCCACTTGTTCCTCTCTCACCTTTGTTGTTGCTCTCATGCCCTTCACTGTCCGTATTTGTCATCGATCTCACAGGTTGAAGACCACGTGAGTTACACTGGAGGCAAGTGCCACGGGTGTAGGTTCATGGCAGAGGATGGACACTTGCCATGGCAGTTGCCCATTGACATCCATATGTATATGCTTGGTGAACGAAAAGCGCAACAATGTCATAACTGCAGCCCAAACATTGATGGGCATCATCCTTGTGGAAAGTTCTGGAAGCTTGAAGTAGGATCTAGCTCAACAAGTGGTGCAGAAGAGCTCTTTGTGATAATCAGTATTCACCCACTATCTGTTCTTTAGGCATGCTTCAATATTTTGTGGTGTACTGTTACTCTCTTTATAAAATTATGTCTGTCTGTCTGAAGCTATTTGAAACTCCGCCATCTGCCATCTGTCAACTGAGCACTAATCTTTGGTCTCTCCCTCAACTCTCGAGCAAAAGAGGATGGGAGGCCACAAAACGGCTGACCAGCCCCTTGTACTATATAGGGTAGTGCATAACTGATATACTAAATTATTGAGATTGTGACCAGGCTTCAAGTAAAGAATGTGGAAACTTGGATGCAAATGATATTGTGTTGAGCTCAAGTTGAGCTGGGACTTTCCGCAATGGTGGTGATGTCAATCAGTGCCAGTCCAGGACCATGGTTCAATTGTTCTCTTTGTCTTGCTTGCATGTGGATGGATGGGCAACTGCTGTGGCAAGTGCCATGGCAAGTGTTGGTCCTCTGCTATGAACCCACACCCACAGTACTTGCCCCCAGTGAATTAGCCAGATCTGGACTATTAGAGAGCTTGCGCAAAAGCCGCACAAGCCGCATACGGCTTTCGGGCATTGCGCAAAATCCCCTGGATTTGGAAGTGTTTTCCTTGGGTCCTGGTGAGTTACATAGTCTCCTCTGTCCCTGAAAAAGTGCATTTAATGCACAGAAGTGATTACCAGTGGAGTGCGTGGCCGAGGGATGCAGTTTTTCCAGTCATCACGGAAGCTCCACGGAGACTTCCCACACTTTTCGTGTCCGGCACGCAGAAATTGAGGTGCAGACATTTTTTTCTACATCCCCAGTGCATGTACTTGGGCCCACCAACCCTTCCACCAACTCAGTTCTTGTTGAACCTCAACTTTGGTTTCTGCATGTGGCTTTGCGCAATGCCAAAAAGCCGCATGCGGCTCATGCGGCTTTTGCGCAAGTTCTCTATTGTGGTGGTTACTCTGGTGCCTAGCAGCTATCCTGCTGATCTCATGCAAGGCTGGTACAAAATTCGCTGTGGCCTTGAACCACAGGAAAAAGAAATTCTGAGATGTAACCTACAAATCCAGTTAATTCTATGTAAGATTGAATATCAGATTCCAAATGGCTCAATTGAGAATTAGGGAAGGGAAGGGCATTGCAGGATGAGTCCTTATGCTAATGAAATGGTTGGAATTTGAAGGTGTAGAGGGTGACGAGTTGAAAATTCCTGAGTCAATTTAATGACTTTTAGAGAATAGAACATACTTCCCACTGGTACATAGCAAAATGGCCAGTTGCCCACTTTAGAATCAAAAACCAAGGAGTTTTTGAATGACCTGTAAGATGGTGAGGGGGGAAAGGTATAAACTGATTCAGATGTGGAATTAACACCTGTTTCACATAAGGATATGCCCGGGGGGTGGAAGCATTTCCTAGCATACTTTTCAGGTATAGTAAATGAGAATAAGTCTAGGAAGCGGAATACACTAGTCATACTTGTTGTTTGAATTGTCTGGGCTAAAAAAAAGCAAGCAATCTCATGGCTGTAAATAGAAACATACAAGGGGCAATAGGTGGCCATGGGACAAAGAACATGTGGCAGAGCGGGTCCAAGGGTGCTCAAAGTCATCAGCAAGCTGAAACTTGGCAAGAAATCAAGTAGACTTACAGTCCACCGATAACTTGGGCACCAATCTCACCTAGGGCCTCAGCTTTTTAAGAGTATTTGGCACTGGCAATGATCAGTGATGGCTCTTGGATTCTTTTGGGTATATTATTTTGTGAGTACCTACTAATTCCTTGGCACTTCCAGCACAGGGGAGACCCCTGTGGACCCCTGGTGCTCACTGCTAAGGCCCACTGTGTGGGGCTTTGCCCTATTTTTTAACACATTGGGTGCCATTTCATGACTTAATCTGAGTTTCCCTGATTGAAAGTTGAAGTGAGTTGATCACCTAGTTATGTCGGAATATCTGAGCACACTCGACTAACATTGTCTAACCTGATTTTAGTGGGACTCAGAGTTTTTTACAGCATTAGCTGAGTCCCACTCCCTGTCACTCAGTGTGAAGCTGGTTGATATCCAAGTGGGACCCTACTAGGGACAGCATGGGTTAACCCATTAATGGACCACCTGTTCCTGCCCGTCTAATGGGTCCAACAAGTCTCAGTGTGAAATAAAGGAGTTCATTGGCAGACACCAGACAGGCAGGGACCTTGTGTTGTCACACAGCTGTGTCCCAGTGCCATGTCACCAAAGCTGCCCTTCAAAGTCATTCAATGCTGTCTATGGGTCTAGAACCACTGCTGATGAGCCCATATCCAATGATCCCATCTCTGGTGATTCAGACATTGATGTTTGTGAAGGCCAGATTGTGTATGGGACATGAATCACTCAAAAAAAAATGGGGGGGGGGGGGGATAGTTTTTAGGGCAAATATTCATAGTAGCACCAAAGTCTATTTAGAATCTTCTTCTGCTTACTTCTCTTCTATTGAACTTTACATATGTGAATGTGTCTTGTTTTTCTGCCTACCCCACCTGTCAACTGGCTGTTACAGACAAGACAGTAAAGTACTGTAAATTTTTGTAAAGTGGGAACTTTTCCACACATCTGCACAGCCACTGCTTCTTCCCAGACGGAAACCTGGCCAGAACCTGTGTGATGCTGCTTAGAAACTGGAAACCACTGCTTGGAAATTTTATGCTTCAAGAGGCTGCTTGACACATTTCAAGGTCAAACTTATTGTTCTAACTGCATTCAAGAGCTTTGAACTAATGCAGAAGAAATTTTTGAGAGAAAATAGCCTTTTATTTCGACTTTTGAGTGGGTTTCCGAAGACCATCACACTTCAGGAGTGGAAACCAGCCAGCTGCGACACAAATTAGACAGGTTGCGCAAAATCCACATGAACTGCATGCGGCTTTTGGCCATTGCACAAAGCCTCAAGGTTTCCTGAGTTTTTCAAACACTTTCATCCATTCTTTTTGCTTAATACCACCCCTTGTCCCTTCAAACCCATATCCAATGCAAAGTAACTGACAAGTTACAGTCGGTCTAAAGGTGGGGGGCACCTAGTCCGTCTTCTTCTTAGTAGGCTTGAGCCAACACACAACTACCTAGCAGGTGATCCAACACACTACAACAGCGCTTCCGTCAATATCGGGGTGAAGGCAAAGCAACTGCTAGCTGGTTCTCAAAGAGAACACCCTTGGTTTTATATGTGAAGACTCCTCGAGTCAACAACTAGAACCTCAACTTAAGATCTCGACATGTCCAGAGTCAACAGTATTGATTCCAATAAAGCTACTACTTGTGAAGTGTGTTAAAATCTCCACTAGCAACCTGAGACCACCTGCACCAACTTCGTACAAAGTTGGGGTGCAATAATCTGAAGTTCTAGCCTGCTCTGTGCTCCCTTTATACCACTGAGGTCCATGATACATGTGATAAACAGAATGAATAATATAAATGAGTGAAAATGAAGGGATCGATACAACAGCCAATGAAACGACTGCCATTTGGTTTTATGATGGGTCTATGCCAAGCAGACCAGCCACACTGATCCGCTAGCATCCATTTATGGGTACCGTTGATAGGGCGTGTACCAAAACATGCATGAAAACACCAGTTTTTATTTCATTTTGAACCTATTAGCGGGCAGGAGTGAGGCATTAGATTATGAGCGTACACCCTCCCTGGGGTGGTAGGCTACACTATTGATGGCCGAAAGTCAGTGTAACAAACCAACTATGAAGGATTGAGTAGACTTGACAAGGCAGCCCAAAAGGCTGTTACGTCCTGACTATGATATTCTACACTGAGCTATAGATGGTGGCGGTAAGCCATTATCTTATGCGCTGGAGGTGAAACATCAGGGGACTACTCAGAATTATTGACTTGCCATCTCAACGGCCTCTGAATAGTCTGACGACTATTAAAGCAAGATATACGAAGCCAGGATTGGTACAACCACATTAGGGCCGGCAGGGATATAGCGCCGCACCATTTTGTGTATAAGGCCAACTGATTAGATTAGGATGAAGACTTGTTACCGAGTTAATCATCACTGTGGTTACTCGTGCAGATCTGGCCGTTAGAAAGATGCAGGCCTTGCATCAAGGATTTACTGATATGATTGATGAGGATCGACACTATAGAATAGCGCCGCGCTATACTTTACTAGTCACTATACTGGTCTGCCAGTATAGCGCCGTGCTATTCTTGTCAATCTGCTTGATATTTACTATGAGTTCCACTGAGCTTGTGAAGTGTGGACTGATAGAGAAATTGAATAGAGCTTGACTAAGACTGACTTGACTAGTCAGCAATGACAGACTTGCTCAGTCAGAAAGATGGAAACCAAGACAACTAAGCACGACTTATGGCGTGCTAGAGAAATGCATGTGGATTAGCCCCGGTAGCAGGTCATAATACCCATGGTTGAGAATGTCTTCTACGCCATTGGCCATTCACTACTCGGGCTCCCACCCTTTATTGTTCCTATTCATTCCGTCTATCTCCTTTACTTCTCTCTGAAATGTATAAAAGCCAGCTGTGTACTCTGTATTAGCCAGTAAACTATCCCCCAGATATACGGGCAATATAGTAGACTCTAGATTTGTGAAAGAAATCAGATATATTTGCAGACGCACAGAAAAGATTAACAGATACCGGACGTCGAAAAGACTACCAATTGCATTGATATAAGAGCCCCGCTCGAACCTGCACCAACCCGTCTCCTGTAGCAGTGCTTTAGGCCTCCAGGACTAAAGACTAGTTTGTGCTAGTAGAAGTGAAACCACCGCCTTCAGTGTAACTGTCCGCGCCTTAGCCCAGCATCCACCTTCTGTGTAACAGCCCCATTTTGTTGATACCGCTGCCGTTCGTGCAGTGTTGGTTGATATTGAAGTAGCGTCTGTCTGTTGATAGTCTGCCCTACCTTCTGCTTCTTGGCTAGCTGCCAGTAGTGTTAGGTTCTGCCGCTCACAAAGAAACTGAAGACTTGAACAGTCTAAGGTTTAACTTGAGTCTTGATATCCTGTTGGCGTGAAGTCCCTGCTACCCTAGCATAACTGTGCTTAAACCGCATAGTTGCTATTGAAACAAAGCCTTATTCCAACCTTGCACACCCTTTTGACGGGTGATACGTACCCTACCTCCCCGAACACACACACACAAGTATTAGGATTAGGATTAGTGATTTGTTTTGGTTTTGGTTGGTTTGAGTAGAGTGACTAGTTCGCTTTTCTCACTAGTCAATCCATTAGATTTCACGGCCGCACCCTAGTGCACCATTTCACTGTGAGTGATTCCTCAGCCTGCCATCTGCTGCTGGAATCTCTATTCTGACAAACAGAGTTGAGTCCGCCACCTGGAGTCATCTAGCACAGGTCAGAGCACCGGCTAGCAGTCTGTTTGTCCGTTACTGCATTAGTGGTGACCCGCACATCCGTACCAATAGCCTGCTAGCTATTCCTCTACTGGTCTACTTGTCTCTGTTTGTGACTTGCAAACCGCATCGTGACAGTCATGTGCTCGTATCTGTGTTTCAGGTCTCGGGTCAATCACTAGTGGGGTACCACATACTAACACCCTTGTTAGAAGGCTGCTAGTACATGGTTTATTACCCTTTAGATTCCAGACTTGCTGCTCGCACCATCTGCCAGCACTCTCGCAGTACTGCTCTCCTGTGTCTCGTTTCCTAGGTGCTAGCACCTTGACTGTTTAGGCTTATGGTTATTTCCCCGTGGTTTGTGCCTCCAGACCGTACTAGTGCGTCACACTTAGTTGTATCTGGTGCTACAACCGGCAGCTAGGGCTCACTCCAGTTCTCCTTTATATCACCTAGCCAGAGTCCTGAGTGCTAGTAATAACACATCAGAAGTGCTAGTGCTTTCCTGTTGTATAAATACTGGTCCTAGGAAATCACAAAATAGCACTAGATGCCGCGCACTCTTATTACGGTATTTCAGCATCTCCGAGCTTGAGAAGAAATTGCTCCTCTCGAGAGACATCATTTGGCCACAAGCCCATTTCCCCGTACCGCTTGCCAGTGTACCAGAGTCCAGGACAGAACTCCGGGCCTTCCAACAGCGCAGAGTTGATAAGTACATCAATCTCAGTTGTATCATCAAAGATGATATGCTCATTGTCATTGAGACAACACACACCGAACCGTTCTTCACTGAAAACATTGTCTTCTGACTTCAGTTCGTCGCCAGGGTAAGGCTGGGAAAATTGAAGTGCAAGCTTAAGATTCGTGGCAAATAAATCTCCAATCTTGGCATCAGGAGGTTGGTAAACTGGTGTGTTATGGAGGTCGATTGAAGTCTCCAAAACTGGTTGAAAACTATCGAATGGACCCCCATCCTCCTTGGCTTCCATACCATCAACCAGAACGGCCATGGTTTCAAGAATCTCCGTGCTCTCATAGAGAGATTGGTTTGATTCAGATGTGAATGCACCTGTTATCATAGCTGTGTTGGAAGAAATTCCTGGTGGCTTGCCTTTCTTTTTCGAGGTCACCGTTGATGTCTTGGGGCAGTTCCAAGAAAGAAAGGTGACCTGGTTCTTTGCAGGTGAAGCAAAGTCCTTTCGCAAGGAGAGCTCATTGCAACATTCAGCCGACATTTTCTTGTCGCCTGGAGGCCTTGAGGGCCTATTGGGAACTTCAACTGCAAGTACAGAGAACATTGCCCCTAGGAGCTGAACCTCCTCTGCCACCGCATCTGTGGCCATAAAAGCCTCCACGACTCTGGGAGTCGTGTTTGTGCTGTGATGCACTCTGTTGGGATGAGCCACTCTCCTTATTTCTAGGAGGCGAGTTCTTGGTTCGATTTAATTTGAGTAAAATCTCAGTGTGTTCCACACCCTTCACAACCTCTTCCCAAGAAGATAGCTCGGGATCCAAATCCTTGTGATACATCTCTTGTCGAATGTCCCCTCACAGACTGTTCCACACTTTTACAACTCGTTCCTGATCATGTTTCAGTGTGTAAACACAGTGATGTGCACTGCTACTGTCTTGTCATTCTGAAAGCAGTAATTCAACCGTTTGCGCTGCATATTCCGGAAGTCTGGTGGGAATATAAAATTGAACAAGCCGACAAAGAACTTTTGAAGATCAAATGATTCTTCGTCTGGGACTACTATCTGGTTGTAAAAATTGGCTGCCTTATCTTTGAGATAATACAACATGTAGAGTACCTGGTCTTCGACCGGTACTTGACCCATTTTTACATATGCAGAACTTTCGTGAACAAATTTCTGAAATGTTGTCACATTCATTTCGCCATCATACTTGGTTGGTGGAATGGGTTTCAGAATCACATGTGGTCTGTTCCTGCTGGATCTATGGGAAGACATCTGCCAATGATGAGCTGCTGCTGATGAACACCTGCCTGTTTCACTCAGTTCTCCATCACTCAATGGTTCAGGTTCATCAGAACTTGAACTCGAGAAGCTATCAGAAGGACTAAGTGGCAGCACTGATGCCAACTTGGCCGAGCCTCATATCGCCTTGTCCAGTGTACTTCTGATCGCAATACAACCAGGAGTCATCCGAACGTGATTAGTGTTTGGCTTTTTGAGTTTCTGATCCGGGCAAACCAACTTGGTAATGTAATTGTCCACCATGGTCTTGGTCTGACTTTTCTTTGGTTCAGAAATTACTGGCTTCTTGGGGGCCTGCTGTTCAAAATAGCTGAGTCGTGCTTCTAACTCTGCTATTTTCTCATCTTTTGTCTGGCCAGACTGGAAACCAATGTATGGGTTCCCCGTGACAGTGGGTGGCAATCCTCAGCTCAATTCAGGATCTCTAAGATCATCAAAGAAATCGGGCGGAGTCGTGATCGTCTCTTCTTTGAGCACGCAATTGATCTCGGCATAATTCTCAAACATATCTTGTTGTTCCTGGAAATCTTTCTCACTGAAGTTTCCCAAGAAACTGGTATTACCCCAATTCCCAGGGTCTACACCCTTTCCTTTCGTGCGGGAAGGTCCCAGAACAGGTGAGGAGATCTCCATGTACAGTAGATTCTACCTCATCTAATCTCAGGCTTCTACCTTGGCTTGACATAGGCATTGTCTCCACCCTGCCCCGCTTCCTATCCATCGTATTGCGGGTTGTGTCCACACCCCGGGCTTTATACCTGAGTGGATACCATACCCTCTTCAGCTTGTTCCGGGTTCCGCCTTGCATCCCGACCTATGATATACGGTCTTCTAGGGAGGACACCGTACGGTTGGTCCTACTGCTCGGGGAACACACAAGCTATTAACGTCTATCGGGTTTCTCCTGGTTGGGGTTCTCGCTGGGTTACTCACCGTTTAGCTGACCCAGAGGCCGTTGCTGACACTATTGAAGCCATCTTCAATCAATCCATGGACATCATCCGTGGGGGAAGAGGTTGTGCTGAGACCATAAATTGGGGTGGGAGCATCATAGAGGCCTGCACGAGTTGTCACATGAGTATGGTGTCCAGCGGTGGTAGTTTCAGACATTGTAGTTAGGCTTTGGGGGTTGATAGTTGACTGCAAAGTGGTGGATTTGAGTTGATCAGACTGGAGGAGACCAGCGAAGCAGAGACAGATATCAAGCAGTTAAAAATATGTAACAAGGAGCTGGAGCTGTTCTCGGCACACCGGAAAGTTGGGTGGTCGAACTGACAAGATAACTGGCATAAGGATAGAATTGACTGAAGGCCTAACTACATACACACGGGTATTTATACTACGATCTTGTGGCTATGTAAATACTGATGTGATGAGTGGGAGGTATAGTCTGTAAGCTGGTAAAAGATAGTGATAAGCACAGGGGAAGGAAAGATAAGATAAAGAGATAATCAAGACGGTGTACCGACCAAGTACGTGGTTCAAAGTAGTAAGCGTTGAAGAAAAGGGAAGTGCCCGGTGCATAGGTTCTTTGGATGGGTCGATGATCCGAGTAGTGGTAGGCTGAATGCGAGGAATGAAATATGGGAAATGGTCCCGAGCCGTAGAGTACGAAAGTGGCGGAAAATCAGAGTAAGAATGTGCGTAAATGTTGGGTGAATAAGGTGGAGCCATAAAGCTAGATTCAAGGGTCTGGGTGGCTAGACTGCCCACTGGCGACGCTACAAGAGTAGGGGGCGAGGTCCCTTGGTGGTACCTCTGGGCAAGAGCCCTGCACTGGCTGCGGAAATGGTGGTATGAGTGTGAATTCGATGATCTCGCTCTATTTACGTTACAAACAATGCTGTAACTGATGGTAAAGTTAAAACTACTGTAAAGTCGAAACCAGCATGCAGATGGATTTCCACATGCCGGCCATCCGACCCCTCCACAGTGCGGGGGATTTCGATGGCGACCCCGACATCGGTTCAAAAAAGGGAAAGAGGAGGATGGCCACAGGAAGGTGAAGTAGGACAAAAACTGGTATGAAAGGGAGATACTAGACACAAACAATGAGTGAGTAGTAAATGAATCAAGGAAGAGACGATAAGAAATCAACAATCCGGCCCAAAATGCGATAAAAAACCTTGTGCAGAGCTGGAGTTGTTGGCCACTCATATCCAACTTTCCCCCGGTCCAATGTGTCAATGAGCTCTCGAAGCTCGGTCTGAACTGAAGGGGAGATGAAGAGGATCTCAAAAATGGATAATGTAACATGAGGAGATGAATCGTCGTGCGGAAGATCTGCACTTGGGTTCAAATCAGGATGGGGAATGCGAATGGGAAGATAAATGGGTGGGGAAGGAAGGTGTTCGATGGGCGGGAAGTGCGGTAGGTTGGACTTGACGCTGCGATCTAAACCGGAAATGGGAGGCAGAAGAACAGCGCTAGGATGCGATGCATGTGGGGGATTTGAATTGACACTGGGCTCGATGGTGCAAGAACGAATGGCATCAGCTGTGGGGACGTGCGGGGGATTTGATATTGAGGTGCCACAGTCTGGAGTGGAAATACAATGTGGGTGTTCAACGACTGCGGGCGGCGCATGCGGGGGATTTTTATCTGCGATGGGGACAGCACTGGGAACACGATGAGGCATGGGTGTAGGTGTGATGTGTGGAGCATGATGAACATGCAGGGGATTCGCTTGAGAGGTCCCAGGCGACTTCGAAACACTGTGAGGCACAACACGAAAGGTACGAGGAGGAAGCTGTCGAGGCGACAGCAGATGCACTGCAACGCCGCTGGGGTGCCGTGTCATCGGAAGCGGTGAACCATCGAACGAAACAAGACAGAAGGTGGCATCGAACATCATCAAGTGCTTGGAAAGGAGCTCGAAGGTCCGTGGGCAAAGCGAGGGTTAAGACAGTGCTTCCCTGTCCCACCGCACACGAAACAGCGCCGCGAGCACTTCCGGTGAGGAGGCAACAATCCAGCAGCCCTAGGATGTGCCGTAGAACGCGAAGGAGCGGGTGTAAATGTGGGACGAGACGAGCCGCGCGCCTGCTCCGGGTGCAATTGTATGGAGCGCAGTGCGATGCGTGGATGTGGCTTGTGTGCAGCGTTGTGGAAACGCGAAGAGGTGGCTGTGGGCTGCGAAGGAAGGGGCATAGATGACGAAGTAGACGCAATGTTCGCCGGCTCGGGGTGCGATACACTGTAGGAGCAAGAAACGTGCGTGGATATGTTTGGACGTGTGAGGAGCAGGTGCACGGATGAAATGTGCGGCTTGGAATACGAAGGATGGAGTGTAGACGATGAAGATGACGAAGACGACGTGCTCTGCGCCTGTACCGAAGGCGACACACCGTGGGGATGCGAATCATCTGAAACGTGTGACGTGGCTCCGCTCTGCATACGAAACGACATAGAGACCGCCATGGAGCAAAGGATGAATGGGAAATGAAGTGTGGGAGCGACGGCGGAATACTCAAGAAGATCCAACTAAATGACCTTCCCCCTGTGGTGGTCACCACTGAAGAAGAGGGAAGTGCCTGGCACGTAGGTTCTTTGGATGGGTCAAATGATCTGAGTAGTGGTAGGCTGAATGCGAGGAATGAAATATGGGAAATGGTCCCGAGCCGTAGAGTATGAAAGTGGCGGAAAATCAGAGTAAGAATGTGCGTAAATGTTGTGTGAATAAGGTGGAGCCGTAAAACTAGATTCGAGGGTCTGGATGGCTAGACTGCCCACTGGCGACGCTACAAGAGTAGGGGGCAAGGTCCCTCGGTGGTACCTCTGGGCGAGAGCCCTGCACTGGCCACGGAAATGGTGGTATGAGTGTGAATTCAATGATCTCGCTCTATTTACATTACAAACAATGCTGTAACTGATGGTAAAAATAAAACTACTGTAAAGTCGAAACCAGCGTGTGGATGGATTTCCACATGCTGGCCATCCGACCCCTCCACAGCATGGGAAGTGTTCCATTACAGTACCTCACTTTTTGAAGTCTGCTGTTTACCATGGGGGGTGGATCACAGTAAAAGCTTATTATATAATTTTAGGTAAGCAGATTCCGATTTTCTTCCTGCCATATGGGAAACACAGATTTTGACAAGATTCTTGGAGGATGACCTCTTGTATTGTACTCCTAGCATTTGACCAGTCAACAATTTTTAAATAAGAGGTGTAATGCACTCATTATAGCAAGGTGTTTTGGCTTGCAATAGCCACGTGATTGATGGTTCCAACTTCGGCCGAGACGCAAAATCAGTCAAGACTTGGCTGGAAAAAATCGGAGAAAAATGCAGGAGTATCTAGCACTTGAGAATATGTTCCTGGAGTCAAAATAGTGCGTATTTTTACCATGTATACGGAGAAAACACACGAAAATGAGGCAAATCATGTGACCATCAATTAGGTAATAAGCTTTTACTATGATCAGAGCCCGCGGTAAACAACAGACTAGTTTCAGGGTGCCTATATGGCAGGAGACAAGGTGTCCATGGTGAGGAGACCAATTGTCTGCGGTTGAGTGTGAAGTGCGATGAGGCCAGACAACCTCAGGATACGTTCGGAGCTTCAGGCATGGCCAGATGGTCGCATCAGAAAGTGCTCAAACAGCAAGGAGAGAGGAGAGACGAGTGGTCTCCCTCAGCTAGTCAATGTGTTGTGTGAAGTGGGGTGAAGGCAGTGGTTGGGATAACCTCTGCCTCGTCCGATGGGTTGCTGTCAGGCACGGGCTAGGTCCGCCCAGTGCAAGAGGTCTCCAGAAATGGTGATAGGGAAGGGTTGTTCATGCATGTCGCGCCGTGGGGAGTCCATATGTTCTGTAGAACAGTCGTACCCTGCTGGCGACAGTGCAGAACGGGACCGACCGGTGGAGAGAGTGATCTGAGTCATGAAGAGAATGTTGGTCTCATCTGCAGGGGGTCCGTAGGTCACTTGTGTGCACATCGCTGGGATGCTCCCAGAGTCCAGATGGTATGGGAATAGTTGTCTCCTGCTGGCAATGGTGCAGGGCAGGTACAAGCGGTTAGGAGAGTCTGGATGGCTGGGAGAGCATTGGTCTCGCTCAGAAGCTGCTTCCAGTGACATAGAATCCCATTTAGGATGATCCATTGCTTACGTCCAAGCTCATTCCATCATCGTGCAGATGGTCCATAGGGGACATGAGGCGACGAGCGGTGCATAGCACACTCAGAGACCTCACAATGTATACTAGAGGGCAGACAATACTGGAATTTTTAATATGACCCATACGTATACCTCAGAGTCATTATCTATTATGAGCACACCAAATTCTATTTTGAAGTCTTGAGCCAAATACAAGTCATATAAAAAATCCTGGTATTTGCTGCCCTCCAATATACCTGTGAGTTCATTGTATCAAAGAATCAGCCCAATCAAGCAAATATAGCTCAAGTTACAGCTCTCCTGCTCAGCCAGATTTTGGTGTTGAGCAGACAGCTGTAACATGAGCTATATTTGGTGAGTTCTGGTCCAGCAAGCTATAGATAGGATGCATGTGGCCCCATGCATGTGATTTGGAGGTGTTGGAATAAGTCATGCCTGCAGAAATCAAAATTTGATGTGTTACATACTACTCAGACAATAAGGATCAACAAAGGTTTTGGCGCTATTCAACAGGGAGTGGATGGCCTGGATTACAGTGTTTACACAAAACCTTGGTTGTGCCACTTTTTTTTCGTTTTTGACAAAATTATGTAAACACCACATGCTTGGTCTATATATACATCATATACCAAAAGTTTCCGCGGCAAATTCCGCTGCCAACTCCAATCCAACCCATTTAAAAATGTTGAAGGAGACACAGGCATCGGAATAATCTGATAGCCTGTGGGCAGGTCATCCAAATTGTACTGAGGCAAGAATAATGGGACTATGATGAAGGAGAATTTGAGTGGCACTGTCTAACACATGATATTTACATAATTTCTCAAGCCCCCTGTGGAAGAGATGGTTGACCAGCACATAGGTATTCCATCAATTCCCCATTTCCCCTTTGTTACATTATTGTTCCTGGTCGTGTACAGCTTATTACTGTGTATGTACATAGGGGACAATTGTGCAATCTTAACCTAAAACCACCACCATCGTGACCAGTGTAGAGCTCCTGCCCAGAGTCCCAGTGAGTGAATTCAACCCATCCTTCCCGGAATATTACCAGTGGGCTATCAAGCCTCCCAAGTACAAGTTATACAAGCTACATTCATCAAACAGCTACAACACAAATCCTCCCTCTTCTACTCCATTTCTCACCACTTTTCTTACTCCAGCCCTTGAGCAATGCTCCTGGCCTTCTCCCTCTTCACCTGCTTTAGGCCTCCAACCCACATTCAGATCACCAACCCAATCCCTTGAACCCTGCTAAGGTTACCTAGCACTTTGACAACCCCCCCCCCAAAAAAAAAAAAAAAAAAAGTGGTGCAGCCAAGGTTTTCTGCAAACACTGTGAAATCTTGTATGTAACCTATTGTCAGGGAAACCCCCACTCTAGCCAGTTTTCCGGCTGCTCCACTTTCGCCCTTCTGGCCAGATCTGCTCCGGACACTTTTCTGTCTGTACTCCTGCACCCATCCATTTGTCCGTCCAACCATCCAGGACATCTGTCCGTTCTCGCTGGCACGTGCTATGTGATCAGGCCCAGGATCACTGTAGATACCTCTAGACACATTGAAACGCCATAACAAGAGCGTGCAGCATCTAGTGCTATTTTGCAATTTCCTAAGACCAGTATTTATACAATGGGAAAGCGCTAGCACTTCTGAAGTGTTATTACTAGCACTCAGGACTCTGGCTAGGTGATATAAAGGAGAACTGGAGTGAGCCCAAGCTGCTGGTTGTAGCATCAGATACGACTAGGGTGACGCGCTAGTACGGTCTGCAGGCACAAACCACGGGGAAATAACCATAAGCCTAAACAGTCAAGGTGCTAGCACCTAGGAAGCGAGACACAGGAGAGTGGTATTGCGAGCACGCTAGCTGGAGGTGTGAGCGGTGAGTCTGGGATCTGAAGGGTAGTAAAACTATGCGCTAGCAGTCTTCTAGCAAGGGCGCTAGTATGCGGTGGCCCCTAGTGATCGACCCTAGACCTGAAACACAGATATGAGCACGTGACGGTCGCGAGTCACAAACAGAGACAAGTAGACCGTAGAGGAATAGCTAGCAGGCTATTGGTGCAGAAGCGCGGGTCACCACATATGCAGTAACGGATAAATGGGCTGCTAGCCGGTGCTCTGACCAGTGCTAGATGACTCCAGGCGGCGGATTCAACTCCGCGTCATCAGGATAGGGATTCCAGCAGCTGATGGCAAGCTGAGGGATCATTCACAATACCCATAAATGGACGCTAGCGGATCAGTGTGGCTGTTCTGCTTGGCATAGACCCATCATAAAACCAAACGGCAGTCGTTTCATTGGCTGTTGTATCTATCACATCATTTTCACTCATTTATATTATTCATTCTGTTTATCACATGTACCATGGACCTCAGTAGTATAAAGGGAGCACAGAGCAGGCTAGAACCTCAGATTATTACACCCCGGCTTTGTACGAAGTTGGTGCAGGTGGTCTCAGGTTGCTAGTGGAGATTGTACACACACTTCACAAGTAGTAGCTTTATTGGAATCAATACTGTTGACTCTGGACACGTCGAGATCTTAAGTTGAGGTTCCTGTTGTTGACTCGAGGAGTCTTCACGTATAAAACCAAGGATGTTCTCTTCGAGAACCAGCTAGCAGTTGCGCTAGCAGTGTCATGAACCGTCTTTTCATTTTACTCCCAGAACCCGAACAACCCGAACAACCCGATCATTGATCAGATCAACTATCTGATCAATCGAACTTGGATACCGTTTTAGGATCCCAAACGGTTATGATCGGTTTCCCGACCCTCGGGTTCCCGATCACCCCTCTACGTTCCTATACCCCTTCATTTACTTCGCATTAATCTTGTCCGTTGTCATTGGACACTGTACCTTAATTTACAAACCCCTAGGGACTTTAGTATATAAACCGTAGTTATTCTCCTGTACTTTACACTATTCTAGTCTAAACTCCAGGCTTATTCATTGGAACTCTTCGTGCTTCAGTCGCCCTCGTCACCCTCAGAACCCGGAATCTGCTCTGTGCTGACAAAAGAATAGTGTCTCTACACGGTGTACCCGACTGGACGTAACACGATGAGCACCGAATATGTGCTCCCCTCAATGGAGAGCTTTGGCGCCCTAAACGGCGAGGAGAGGGACAGCGTCCTGCTGCAGGCCCTACAACACGCAGGAGGCAGGAGGGCAATTCGGAGTGATGCAGGAGGAACTGGGGAACCTGCGCGGAGAGAATCGTCTGCTCCGCAAGGACAAACGTCCATTCGCAACAACTCTTGCGCGATGCCCTCGTCGCCTTGGGAAGAGCCTCTACGGGAGGGCCCAGGGAGACTAAACAGGTGAAGACGGCCCGTGTCGCCGCCCCTACCCTGTTTAAAGGAGACTCCGAATTGGTGGACTCCTATCTGGCGGAGTGCTGGTTGCACTTCCTGGACAACCCGACGTACGAGCGGGACAGCGCGAAGATCGCCTTCGTCCTGTCCTACATGAAGGAAGGATCGGCAGCGGCATGGGCCAACAACGTTGTGCAGGCCATGCGCAACCCGAGGGACCCCGATACCCCTCTGTATCGGAGTTACGAGGTCTTCGAGAAGAACCTCATTGATGCCTTTAAAGGAGGGGCACAGGTGGAAATCGCGCAGGCTAAAATCGAGAAGCTGCGCCAGGGTGCGGGAACGGCCACGGAGTACTTCACGCTCCTGGACACATACAACAACACCGCGGGTTACGACGAAACCACGCTTATCCGTCTCCTCAAGCAGGGGATCCTGAAGCCGGTTCTGCAGTCCGTCTACGGACAAACCGCACTACTGATCACCTACGCCGACTGGAAGGTGGCGGTCATCAAGCACGACGGGTTGCGTCGCGCCTTCCACGTTATGGATGGCGCGCTTCGCGATCGTCCCGTCGCGGTGCCTAAGGTGCAACAGAACCAGAACCCGGGGAACTTCTTCCGCAGGAATGAGCAGCGTGCTCCAACGAATCCCCCTGCGGCCGTCGTTCCGCCCCCGGTCGCCACTGGCGGGGCCCCTAGCGCAGGGCCCGCGCCTATGGACATAGACCGGACGGTCAGCAAGAAGCCGGTTCCCCGATGCTACCAGTGCGGAGAAGTCGGGCACATGGCCCGTAACTGCACTACCCAAGGACCCACCAACCCGCAATTCCGAGCCTTGATCTCGGAGATGATGGAGGAACGCCTCGGGAAGGAGGATTTTCCCGAAGAATCCGAGTGAAGACTGTGCCCTCGGATTCTCGTATACCCCCCCCACCTGTAACGACTTCGAACAATTCATTCTCTGTTTTGACTATCGAAGAACCCGGTGTGGGGGAAGACACAGTGGAGATGGAAGGAGAGGGAGCGAGGACTCCCTCTGAGTTTGAGAAGAGTGAGGGAGCCGTTTCTCCCTCTGACTCTAAGCGAAGGGGCAAGAAACCCCGGAAGCCCGAGCGGGAGAAAGCGGAATGGCGCAGACTCCCCCTCGGAAGCGCGCGTCGGGTTGCAACCCGAGCGCGGGCACAAGAATGGAAGGCGCGGGAGATTATTACCAAGTGGACTCACCCGGCCAGAATACAAGAAGTGGACGACGAGATGGTGGAAGAAATCCGGACGGCTTACTTCCCCGACGCCCTGGGCATACTGGACAACTTGAAAGAGCCACCACAGTATATCCGGGCCACTGGGAACTCCATGATGGTTCCAATGACCCTTGAAGGGCTGAATAACCTTAAAGGTTATACAGTGGTCGGGTTACTGGACAGTGGGGCTACCAACGGATTCATAAGCCAGCGGTTCGTCGACGAGCACGGAATCGAAGTGGAACCCCTAGCCGTAGCGGTTCCGGTTTACAACGCGGACGGGTCCCTCAACAAAGGAGGATGCATCACCCACGTTGCGCGCATGCGTCTCCGAATGCAGGACCATGCCGAAATCTTCTCGTTTGCGGTAACGGATACTGGGAAGAGCGACGTGATCATCGGGTTCAATTGGTTGAAACAACACAACCCGGAGATCGACTGGCAGAAACAAACCATTCGTTTCTCCAGGTGTCCTGCCGCTTGCAAACGAGCCCGCTTATGGGAGGAGTGGGAGGAGGAGGACAACGCCGACATAGGAGAGGGAGACCGTATCTTCGTCACGAAGATGTATCCCGAAGACGTTCTGGACACCCGGGATGCCGAACACCTCCGCGCTATGGGTAGCGTGGCTACTAAGCTGGCGGCCGCTGCTCACGAGGCCAAGGGAGCTAAGACGCTGGAGGAGAGCATCCCCGCTCATTATCTGGGGGAATTTCGAGGGGTCTTCGAGAAAAAAGACTTCGATAAACTGCCGGAGCGGCGAAAGTGGGACCACGCAATAGAGTTGAAACCCGGCGCAGAACCCGTAAAAGGGCGGAGTATTCCATTGTCCGTCCCGGAACAGGCGGAATTGGACGCGTTCATCAAAGAACATGTGGAAACCAGCCGTATTCGCCCCTCGAAATCGCCATGGGCCTCTCCTTTCTTCTTTGTGAAGAAGAAGGATGGGAAACTACGGCCTGTTCAGGACTATCGGAAGTTGAACTCCCTTACCATCAAGAACCGGTACCCTCTTCCGTTGATCTCGGAGATCATGCACATGCTCCGTAAGGCAACCTGGTTCACTAAATTGGACGTTCGATGGGGATACAACAATATCCGGATCAAGGAAGGAGATGAAGAGAAAGCCGCGTTCGTCACAAACCGAGGGTTGTGGGAACCGTTGGTTATGTTCTTCGGCCTTACGAATTCGCCGGCCACCTTCCAATCCATGATGAACGACATCTTTGCGGATCTTATTGCGGAAGGACGGGTTATTGTTTATCTGGACGATATTCTCATCTATTCGGAACATCTGGAAGAACACCGCTCCACAGTCAAGGAGGTCTTGCGGATTCTTCAGGAAAACGAGTTGTTCCTGAAACCCGAGAAATGCGAGTTCGAACAGAGAGAGGTCAAATACCTGGGCGTCATCGTCGGCGATGGTAAAATTCGAATGGACCCCATAAAAGTCGAGGGCGTTCGACAATGGGCAACCCCGAGGAATGTCAAAGACGTACAAAGCTTCCTCGGGTTCCTCAACTTCTACCGACGCTTCATCAAAGGTTTCGGGGATTACGCGAAGCCGTTAACTCGTCTTACCCGGAAAGATTACAAGTGGAGGTGGGGAGAGTTGGAAAAGAACGCGTTCGACCAATTAATATTGGCCGTAACCTCGGAACCCGTGCTACATTTTCCAACGGACGATGGGGAATGGCGGGTGGAGGCGGATTCCTCGGATTACGCCACGGGGGCCTGCTTGACGCAGTGCCAGGACGGGGTGTGGGTTCCGATTGCGTTCATGTCCAAGGGACTGAACGACACCGAGCGGAACTACGACATCCACGACAAGGAGATGTTGGTGATCATGCAGGCCCTTTACGAATGGCGACACTATCTACAGGGCAGTCAGCGGAAATTCGAGATCTGGACCGACCACAAGAATCTGGAGTACTTCACCACGACGAAGAAACTCAATAGACGACAGGCTCGGTGGTCTTTGGAACTCAGCGAATACGACTTCGCGCTCATTCATAAACCCGGGAAACAACATGCGAAGACCGACGCGCTTTCGAGGCGAAGCGGTCATGAGAAGGGGGCGCAGGATAATTCGAATCTTGTGCTGTTGCCGGAACAGTACTTCCGGAGGATGGACGGAGAGGAATTTTTGAAAGCCATGCCGGCGGTCTTGGACGACACGGCGGGCGATCAGTTCATGGAGGACATCAAGGGTGGTAAAGCCGATTGGGAAGATGTGGTGAAGAAAGCGCTAGAAGAAAAGGCCGAGGGCTGGGAAGAACACGAGGACGGGTTCGTAACCCGGTATCGAACCGTATATGTTTCCCCCGACTGGAGATCTACGACACCGGATTCTACGAGCACACCACGACGACTACATTTCCGGACATCCGGGACAATTCCGAACGGCGGAATTAATAACCCGGAACTACTACTGGCCCTCTCTGCTATCGGACGCTAAACGATATGTCTCGGCTTGTCCCGTGTGTCAGAGGACGAAGCTCTTTCCCTCTAAGCTCCGAGGACCACTACACCCCAACGCGGTTCCGGAAAGGGTTTGGCAGAACGTTTCAGTGGACTTAATCACCAAACTACCCGTCAGTAATGGGTACGACTCTATCGCGGTGATTGTGGATCGACTAGGGAAAGGAATCCGGGTGGTGCCTTGCACAGAGCACCTGGGAGGAGAGGGGATGGCGCGCATTTACCGCGACCATGTGTGGAAAGACTTCGGGTTGCCCGAGGTGGTGATTAGCGACCGTGGAACGCAGTTCGTGGGGCACTTCATGCGGGATTTGTTGAAGCTCCTTGGCATAAAATCGAACGCTTCGACGGCCTACCACCCGCAAACCGATGGACAAACCGAACGAGTCAACCAGAACATCGAGCAATACCTTCGGGTTTTCACCAACTTCCTGCAGGACGACTGGGCGGATTGGTTGACTCTGGCAGAATTCAACCACAACGACCAGGTTAGCAAGACTACGGGTTTCAGCCCCTTCTTCGTGACCATGGGGTTCCACCCGCGGAAGGGGACGGAGCCACGTCTTGAAGTACCGACCGAGGACGCGACGAAATTTGCAACCCGGATGTCGAAGGTCCGAGAGGAAGCGGGAGCCGCAATGCGCGCAGCGCAGGAGACGATGAAAAGGTTCTACGATGCCAAACGACAGGCAGACCCCGACTACAAACCCGGCGATAAGGTGTACCTCTCTGGAGCAAATTTGGTCACACATCGCCCGACGAAGAAGTTCGAAGCTCGGCGCTATGGTCCTTTCACGGTCGTCCGTAAAGTGGGAGCCATCTCCTATGAGCTTAAACTTCCCGACTCCTGGAAAGTGCATCCAGTCTTCAACACCGTGTTCCTTTGACCCTGGGTTCCACCGGTGGCGGCTCATCAGCATCATGACGATCCCCCTCCGCCTGACGTGGTGGACGGGGTTGATCTCTATGAGATTGCCGAGGTGCTGAAGATACGCCTCAACAAAAAGCGGAAACGCTTGCAGTACCTGATTCGATGGGAGGGTTATGGGCCCGAGGATAATACCTGGGAGCCCTTGGAACACTTGGGGGGATTCTACCGAATGTCTTGAAGACTTCTACGAGAAATACCCGGCGGCTCTGAGAGAGACCGCACACGGACGGAAGTGGGTCATCACAGGCCAGGACCTGTGGAACAAGAAGCGGCGTCGATCGTGAAACCCGAGGCGGGTTTCACCTAGAGGGGGGGTAATGTCATGAACCGTCTTTTCATTTTACTCCCAGAACCCGAACAACCCGAACAACCCGATCATTGATCAGATCAACTATCTGATCAATCGAACTTGGATACCGTTTTAGGATCCCAAACGGTTATGATCGGTTTCCCGACCCTCGGGTTCCCGATCACCCCTCTACGTTCCTATACCCCTTCATTTACTTCGCATTAATCTTGTCCGTTGTCATTGGACACTGTACCTTAATTTACAAACCCCTAGGGACTTTAGTATATAAACCGTAGTTATTCTCCTGTACTTTACACTATTCTAGTCTAAACTCCAGGCTTATTCATTGGAACTCTTCGTGCTTCAGTCGCCCTCGTCACCTCAGAACCCGGAATCTGCTCTGTGCTGACAAGCAGCTTTGCCTTCACCCCGATGATTGATGTGCTCAGAACCTATATAAGAAACACACAAATAACCCCACTTGACTCGAGAGCGGCACAGAAACAGTCCAGAGATTGTTCCAACAACCAACAAACAAATCAAACGGCAATATATGCACGTTTCCAAAGATCCCGACAAGTTACAGCCCCTAGTACAGGGCCTTATAAAGGTTGTAGGGAGAGGTTTCGTATCTCAAAGAGATGGAAGAGCAAACTGCGTAGAATGTGTTTCTAGACACAGTGGAAACGTTGTTTCCAAACAAGGTAGATTTATAGCTTCGCAGCGTGTGTGTGTGTGTGTCCAAGTGACAGAGAAACAAGTTTAAAGTAGTCCCGTAGACTCAAGTAAGGCCCCTAGTTTATAGGCCAAGAACGTTCACAGAGCTTTCCCTAAAGAGGTACTTTCTGAGCAACACCAGCAGTCACGTTTCCAAAGTTTTCCCTTGACAGTACTTTCTGAAACCCGCTCCGCAAACAACAACAATAACATTTCTTTCAACAGAGTCCCAGATCCAACAGATTCTCAGAGTTCAGACAGTTTCCAGGCAAAGCCCAAGTGCGTTTCCAGAATAATATATGATTCAGAAACAATTAAGATTTCGACTAATAGTGCTACTCTATAAGAGTGTGTCCGCCGAGGATCCCAGATCAACCCAATGCGCAAGCGTATAGCCTACTAGTTCGGGGGAAGATGCTGTGTCCATCATAGAAACACCCTCGGATACTTATACAACCGCCAAGACACTGTTACAAAGCCCAAAACACAATCCCAATGAGTCAAAAGTCCGTTTATCCGTCTCTTTAACCGTGTTTCCGTCGGTTGTTCTTCCGAGCGTTGCCTCCCATTGGTTCCCAACTGTGAGCACACCATGTTCCCTTGCCAATTACGAGGCAGGAACCCGTCAGCAGCACCCCTGTATTATTCAGAGGGTGTGTCGATCACCGATAGATCAGCACTGCATCTCGTTCGACCTGTTTCTGCTTCAACTCAAGTTTCCCCTTGGTTCCAAGCACGGAACTTGATAGTACTCCTTTGTAGGTCTCAGTAGATACCCGTTTCTCTAGGGTTTCCCAGAAAGGGTTCTTGAGAAAGAACCTTAGAACACCTTTAGAGTTGTGATCCGGATCCTCAGAATAGCCAACCACCTGTTTTGGTGTATCCGCATTCAATGGAAACCGGCAACTCTGGCAACCGAAACACTCGTGACCAAGCACGCCTCCCTTAACGTCTCAACACAACACAACACATTGCCAACTCCCGTTCCTTTGACCCGTTTCCGTTGTTTAAGTGGATGTTGGAAACAAGTCCAAAGAAGTTCCTTGACTTATTATTTGGCTGCACGTTTCCCTTACAGTTTTCAGGGTGAGACTAGCCAATGGATGTTCTAATTCCTTAGAACGTCCACCCGTTTCTCTGTGGTTCGCCCAACAGCTACCAGGAACCAGTACTGTTGCATAGAAACAACAGTTTCAGCAATGAGCACGATCAGAAACACACAAAATTACGTGTATCTAACCATGGCCCAATTACTGGCTTATCACCGATATATTTGTAGTGTGTTGGATCGCCTGCTAGGTGATTGTGTGTTGACTCGAGCCCACTAAGAAGAAGACGGACTAGGTGCCCCCACCTCTAGACCGACTGTAACTTGTCAGTTACTTCGCCTTCACCCCGATATTGACGGAAGCGCTGTCATAGTGTGTTGGGTCGCTAGCTGGACGCTTATAGTGTCTATTGCCAACACAAAGTGGAAACATTCCTGTTCTTGGTTAAGGAATAGGTCAGCAGCTTAAGGACTGCCTTGTCGCTTGAGGATTGAAGTCCCCTTGTTGTTAGCCTCAATAGTGTTTGGGTATCCCATTGCGAGGATTTTCACAAACCTACATACTCTGCCCTGGTGCCCTTGATCTAGCGATCCAGCCACCTTGTATCCAACCCATAAACCCCTGCCCATTCCAGGTGCTAGCGGTATTGTTGTTGGCAGCTGCGTAGTGCTAGCGTGTTGTTGAACGGCTTTGTTGAAGTCTAGCAGTCGAATTGTGTTTGTTCCAAACCCGCTGGTCGCATACTACAGCCCGGACCCGAACTCACAAAGAGAAGCACTTATATCTTTGGAGGAATAGATTGTTGTAGTGGTGGTTTTGTGGTTGTTTTGTGCAAGCCCGAATCTAAGCTATTTCTAGTCGTATATCAAGTGCACCGTTTCAACGTGCTACTGGGTAGTTACCAATTAGTATATAAGTTCCGCCTAGCATGGGAATCCTCATCCTTTCTTCTCTTCAGATTCCCCCCGCTAGGTGCATAGTATTTCCACTCCTGTATTCTAGCACCCATATTTATACTTCGGATTCCCCCGCTAGTTTCTGCGCCCCGTGCTGAGCTTAAGGTTGCCCTTACACCTATGAAAAAAGCCAAATTGCAGTCAATCTGTCTATTCAGATTTTTGTGTAATACCTTAGAAGAAATGATATTTGTTGATTTTGCTTAGGTGTCTGAGCTCCCCGGGGGTATAGTATTTCAGTAACAACAACAATTTCTCAAATTAAGGAAACAACAAAAAGCTACATGGTGTATGCATCTACAGATTTGATGTGTAGATGTTACAAAGGGAAAGAGAAATATATACAAGTATAAGATTGTGAAACACAGCCTCCAGTGCTTATTCATCCAGCCAAGACACCATTTTCCATTTCTGCAGAAGCCATGCTCCTAACCAGGCTAGAAATGACTGTGGTCGGCACATTTATCTCTGCAAGATGGGCAAGCTTATTTGTGTATTCTTTCTGAACACCAGCAATCTGTGCCGAAACTTGAGAAACTTGCTTCTCCTGTGATGACCTCTCAAACAATTGTCTCGATGGCTCCCAAAGCCTTACTGCCTCAAGTAAGTTACCCTGCAGCTTTGCGATATCACCAAGGCAGAGCATACATTCTGCTCTGCTGTGATGAACATCCATTTGTGTAAATCCTTCTAAGGCAATGGTGAACAAGCTACTTGCTGTCTCCTGATCATCCTCAGCAACAAAGACATCCCCTAAGAATTTGAGGGCCTTGTAAACCCCTAGTCTCTGTTTAGATTTGAGGACATGCACCAGAAAGGTTATCGTCCAGTTAGATGTTGAATCCATGCCACTCCAACAGTATGTATCTCCAAGTTGCTCAAGACAGGAAGTTACACTGGACACATCCTTTCCCAAAGATGATTTAAGGCATTTTTCGAAGAGTGTTTTGGCTTCAACAAGATGTCCTTCTCTCAGATTCAGATTTGCTAGGGTTCGGTCACACCATGTCATTCCCCTGAAATATCTTATGGTCTGGAATGTTGATTTTGCTAGATCAATGTCCCGCTGCAAACTGTCTTTTGGAGCCCCCAGTTTCATATTGACTTCAACCAGATTCATCAGGGTATAGGCATAGTGGTATGGATCCTGATCTAGAGAGTAGTTCTGATTGATCTGAGTGTAGGATATTGCGGGCCTCTTTGAATTCCGATTTCAACTTGTGGACCTCTGCCTGGCAGCTGATCACATTCTGGTCTATTACACCACCAGACATACCGCAAAGATCCAGGAGGTACCTGGCTCTTTCACATGAGGAGAGGGCATGTCGATAATTCCCAAGCACACCCCAGCACATAGCTTGCAGCTGTAGTACATTGGCTTCGCTATATAAATTTGCTGAGATCTTGGCTGCCCTCTGTGATTCATATGCAAGTGTTTGGGCCCCAGAATAATCACCAATTCTCCACTTGATCCATGCCAATTCACACAATATATCTGACTCCAGTTTGGTATTCCTAGTTGAAATAGCCAAAGGGAGTGCAGTTTGGCAGGCATTTGTGGCTGCTGGAATGTTATTCTTCTGGAACAGATAGTAATTGGCTATAGTTCGGTAAAATGCACCTATTGGATGTGTTAAACATGGTATAAGACACAATGAGAGTGAAATAACTTACATTCAACATCTGGATCGTTGATGTTACGCAAATGTTCTTCAGCTTCCTCTACTAGGGCTTCTGGATTCTTTTGTAGTTGTTGCCAACAAGCAAAGACCCGAGTGATAAAGGAAACCTCCAGTCTGTGGTCACTTGGCTTGGGCAACATATCTGGAATTTGGTCCATTACACCAATATTGCCATGACCAGTGAGTACACTAAAGGTCTGAAATGAGAGGATGCAGTATATTACATTGACTAGGTCTGTATTCTCTTGATGCAGGCCATTTACTAGCAGATTCTGGATGTTTGAAAAATTCGATCTGATCTGAGCAACAATCCTAGGGCTAGAGAGGGTTCCAAAATATGTTTTGTGAACCCTCAGTAGCTCCTCAAAATATCTGAGGAGGGGCTGCACAAGGTTGGCCTTGGGAGGACTGATCTTCAGCACATATTCCCGGACCGGGACCAATGTCTTGAGTCGTTGCTGGTCATCACTATATGCCAAGGAGGTGTGAAGTAAGGTAGCTTTGCATCCACCGATATCATCAATCTGAAGGTTGCTGTCCCAGAGCTCAATATCCGAAAGACCATCAGGCAGTATTGAGAGCAGGCTCAAAAGGTCCTTTGCATGGGGGGAGGCTTCAACTCGTGGGCTTGAGAGGGAAAGTGAGATTGATAACTCCAAATTGGATGTTCTGTCGTGTCCTTCAGAGAAGAGTCCACCTCCCAGCGGGATAGAACACTTGAACATCCTTCAAAGTCGACCAAGTGCACCATGAGACTGATAGCTAGTGGCATGTTGTCAGTCACTCCAAGGAGTGTGTCAATATCTTTGCTTGGGTGAAAATCATCTGCAATATCAAAGAAGGTTTTTCGAGCAGCATCTGGTGTTAAGGGCTTCAAAGGCAGCAGAAATGGCCGGGACCAGCGAACTTTGGCTGGCCTTTCTACTCCTCGCATTGTGATCTGATATCAACTTAGTAAGGAAAAAGGATATACAGATGGACTCACAATGAAAGAGAGGTGAGGCACATCTGTGAGGAGAGACAGGAACTCTTCAATGGCCCCCCGAGACTGGGTTCGCTCCCACAGTGTCTCCAGATTATCCAAAATTAAGAGACAAGGGAGATTGTTAGAAAAATAACGGACAACTGCTCTTGTAAGGTCTTTACCCGGCTTCAGTCCTATATGAGATCCAATCCGTCCAGCCAGTTCAATGCAAGTTGACACAGTGTCACAAGCAACAAAGAACCGATGCTGTTCAAATGTAGCGATGATGTCAGGATGGTGCAGAACTGCTCTTGCTAGGCTTGTCTTTCCGATTCCACCTGCACCTAAAATTGCTATCCTCGGTGTTTCTTGTGTAAAGGCCTTGAGAATAGTGTTCATTTCCGATTCACAACCGTGGAATATTTTTGGCTCTGATGGCAACATAGATAACGAGCTTGAGCTTGACGTTGTGTTATCAGAGCATGGCATTGTGCTGAGGAGTGATTTACCTGTTTTGCAAGCTAGATAAGACCCTGTTCATTTTCAAGAATATCAGAACCTTTTTCGCTCAAATTTAGACAGATCACCTACAGAAGATGCCTCGTCCGAGTTGCTTTCTTCAGACAGAGACTTGATCAATTCCAACACTTGTTGATGTGTCTTCTGCGTATCTCGTTGCATGTCTGCCACATTCAAAACCGAGACCTTCTGAAGCTGTGTATTTGCCCTGTTTTGAGTATGTGAATGAGAACAATGTTCAAGGGATTTACCTTGAAAACATCCAGTGCCTCCTTTAATCCTGCATTGCAGTCCTTCAGCAGTGCACTCATTTCACCCTGGCGAAAAAAATTGTTTGATTCTGTTCCCATCCTGCTGAGCCTCAACGAAAACATGGATCTTGTGGAGTGTCCTAGACACACTCATCAACCACGGAGTTAAAAATGATGAAATTGTACAGTACTCTGCAAATTTTCCAACGTGGTACAGCATGTTTGGTGATAATTCTCCACTTGTGTCTGACTTGGTGTGAAGAACAATTATTCCAGAGAGCAACTCGTAGATTTGCTCCATCAATTGTGCACAATCGTTCTTGTTTCGCTTAACCATCTACAGAGGCTCTTAGATTTGGAGGGAATACCGTCATAGACTCCTACCTGCACAGATTGCATGAGAGACTGTGTGGTGCTCGTAATAACTCCCAGGAACGGGGTGTTAAAGGTATCGGAGATGATCTCTAAGGTCGTAAGGGCAACAGTCAAACATGTTATGGTGTTGTTTAGTTGAATTTGAGCAAGCGTTGATTGAAGAGGCATCTTGGTGGTGCGTTCGAGGATGTCAGGGGCGGCGAGTTCTCTTATGGCAGTGGTCCGTGAGAGACGTGGCGTTGATTGGCTTTCTAATTTTTAACCTCATCTTGATGGTTCACATCGGCACTCGCGGCGGCAAAGGATGTTTGAATTCCCATACTAATTTGGATCCAATACAAGACTTCACTCTCTTTATAAAATTAAGCCTCTCTGTCTGTCCGAAGCCGTATCTCCATTTGTAAACTTCTGCGGTCATCTGACAGGCATCGCTTATTTATAAAGTGGGAGCCGGCGTGAAGCGCCGGCGAGCGCTTGTTCTAATTTCAACCTCATCTTGATGGTTCACTTCGGCACTCGCATTATAATGGGAAAGGATGTTCGAACTCCCATACTAATTTGGCTCCAACACAAGATAGTTGGAATACTGTAATTCCGATATCAAGTAAAATTGCTTCTTCACAGCGCCATGGTTTAGTTTGCAAAGAGCAGACCAGCCGAGCTGTAGTAGATCCTATGGGATCTTGTATTTTGCTCACTCGTATTTTTCCCTCGAGTTGCAACTGTTACCCGACTACATTTGCCAATGAGCGAGATCGACGGTGGCTGAACTCGTTCTACCTTCCATAGTAGGCAGCCTGTGGGTGCCAGGTGCAGCCCTCATCCGGTGTGCTGCCATTACAAAATGGCCGTGGTATATGTTGATTTACTGCTACGGCTGGGATAAAACGAGCTTGAATTCAAATATGAAGGTATTTTCCCCACTTAAGTATTGTCTTAGGTTCAGTGCGGACTGTCATATCAAATAGATCTTCTCGTCCGAGCTTTTTCGGACTCGCGAGTTCTTCATAGCCAGAGAGTCAGGGACCATTCATGATGTCTCTCATCATTCCACCCTCTCCTTCTGAGTCCCGAGTACATGTTTCTCCGGTAAAAAATTCCCACGAATCGTGGGGTATGCCACGAGAATTTAGATGATCAGGCGTAAGAAGTCGGACGTGGCCGTGAATTCGGTCACAAGCTTCTCACAAACCGCGAGACGGAATCACACCCTTTTCCCCCACGCTCGATGCCCCCGCGCACGAGCGGACCGTGGCCGGGGCTGCTGCATCGGCGGAGCGGGAAGCGGACCAGAGGGCGTTGGAGGCGCAGCAGGCGGTATTGATGGTGGGTGCCCGTCCTTTCACCCCTTTGTCATTCGTGCCTCTTGAATGCCCTCTTATTCTCATTATCAGCCGGGATATAGCCGCCTCGATCGAGGTTGCAGCAGACCGAGTACTGTAGCATTTTATTCAGTTCGTACCGGCCTGTGACCTGTGACCTAAAAGTACGAAAGTCAGTTTTCGTACTTGGCCTCGGGAGACCATGACATCCCCAAAATTTTGGTACATACTTTTGTCAGAAAGCGCCAGGAAAATTCTAAATAGCATGTACCAGAGTCGATACGCTGTAAAAAAAGGTTAGAATTGTCCAAACCGCTGAAATCGTACTTGGATTGAACACCCCAATGAGGCCCTATGTCCAAAGCTGTCAACAAGAGCAGCTCGTGCGAACGCCACGGCGCGCGCAACCGTGTAAGCCGAAATTTCGATTTTTGGGCGACTTCGGACGCGTGACGTACGAACTGCCTGCTGTGCCTTGGCATCAATTTCGGCCTTGTTTTCCATCAACGTTGACGACAGCTGCGAGCTCGTCGTTGACGACGGTCTCCAGCACGTATGACATTGTTTACCTGGACCTTTAGAGGCGGGCTCACATAATAGCCCATGCGTTGGGGGTCTCGGGCATCTCGGAGAATTCAACTGCCGCTGGATCGCCAATAGGCATCATCCCGGTCTATGCGGCACCTGGACCTGTCTCGGTAGCCCAGACGTTCTATCGTGATACAAGACCACCTACCGATTGTAATCTTATCTATGTTTCGGAATTGATCCGGCGGAGTTTAAATAATTGATAAGAAAAAGATGGACGGGTATCACGTTAGAACGTCTGGGGCATTTGGTATAGCAACACCCCCCATCCCGTCACAACCCTTCTCCCCGTCCTTCCCTCGGCGTTGCTGCTCTCAAGGCTAGCCATATTAACCCATCTGCCTCTGCTAAATGGCTCTCCAATTTTTCCGAAAATTTACTGCTCATTTCTATGACTGTGTACCCCATTTGAAACACCAACTACTTGACCCTTCTTCATGCCATTCTTCACCACTTTAGCCCAAACTATGTTGGAAAAAAACTGGACTATGTTATATTTATATATTCCATCCTTGAGCACATTTTTGGCCGTCAGTTAGCCCTCTCATGGTCCGCAGGACACTTTCTGCAGGTGGTGTGACAGAGAAAGTGTGATGCCATGGGGGTGTTGCTATCCAAATGCCCCAGACGTTCCACTGTGATCTGCGCCCCACTTTTCCTTATCAATTATTTAAACTCCACCGGATCAATTCCGAAGCACTAGATTACTTAGATTACAGGATCACTGTGGAACGTCTGGGTTACCGAGACAGACCTGGACAGCTGTTCGCACACCCCTGCCCACCGTGAATCATAGACTTAAATGTGTTTATTAGGTGGAAATATGCCGTTAAGTGTAGATTTAAATGGAAGCGAGAGGCGCCTATATAGGCGCCGACCCATAAAAGAAGCGCGGCAGAAAAACCTGCACCAGCACCTCGGCGGCACTGCAGCGTGTATGGGCGCGCGTCCGGCCAACACAATGCCGTTGAATTGACGGCCCCGATACGATACAGCGCAGATACGGTACGATGAAGCAAGCAGCCACGATGGGCCTCACGGGTACTACTGGGGCGACCGGTGGTGGGCGTAGGTAGTTGGTCGGAACGGCGGCTGCAATGTTGCAGGTGCAGCACGACAGGGGTTGGAGTAGCGCTTTTGATTCTTTTCTGATATTCTCTTCACACTATTGACTGACATTGTCTATAGGCTTATTTTACGCATGGTGTTCAACGGTGCAGCCATCTCCTCAGCTCTTTCCTGTGTCTCACCCTTCCGGGAACTTTCTGTTCTGGGATTTTCTTTTCTCCCTTCTTTTCCGACCAACCCTGAGAAGAACTTTGGCTCTCGGCTTACTCTTCACGCACGTTGGGTGTCGGGCACTCCTACTGTCTGTCGGGCGCTCCTACTTTCTTTCTTGGTCTGTCGTCCTATGTCGCAATAAATGGCACCTCTGTCACTCTTTTGAGGTGGGATTTAGCAAGCAATAGGTCGCACTGTCAAGGAAATGATCAGATTGATCCGGGCAACTGCCGCCTTGGCTCGACCCTCACCGTAGGTAACAACAATAACTTTCTGTTTAATTTCACCACTATCCGTCTATCTCCCATATACTGATGATTCTGAGCCCCGACGCTGCTGTTGAACTGCGAAAAAAAAAATGTGATCATCTGATTAGCTTCGAGAACAGCTGTAAATAAAACCTTGATATGCTCTGATTTCGACCCGTCAATCGTCCGACATGGCGTTCTCAGGGGATGTGTGAACTTGCAAACCATGGGCGAAAATAAATGAACAACTAAATGCAACTGATGTAGGAGAGGGTACGGTGGATCTTGCGGTAGATACTAGACCGCTGCTATGAAACGAACATCATGTATGTTTTTCCAACTTCAAGTTGGAATCAATGTGTATGTTTCGTTGAAAAATCCGAATGAATTTAATTGAATCAGAACAACAATCCCGGGGCAAGGATATTACTCGAGGGCACATAACTACGGTTTGAGAAAATATCCACCTCACTCTGGTATACCCAACCCTAGTTCTTCGCGCAACCAGAACAGAGTGACGAATAACAACTCAGCCTCAGCCTAGGAAGACTACTTGGCTTCACCCGGACCCATCCGAGCCTCGGGATCATTGATTCATGATTCACGATCGATTATTGGTGATCCTCCTTCTGCCCTTTGTCCCGAACCAGCCCGAAGAATATATGCAACATTAGTAGCGTTAGGCGTTCCCCACCGCCTACTTTTGGGTTGAACACCTACTTTTGCAATGAACGCCTATCGACAAGTTTCGCATCAGTTTGATCCCTGATCGAACGAATGCCGTAGGGATGTTGAAACGAGATAGTTGAAAATATGATGAAACGAGGGTTGGGAATGGTGAATAGGCAAGAAGTGAGGATCGACACAGTGAATGAAATAGGAAGATGAAATGATGCGGACTCACGGTCGTTGAGTAGGAAAATGCCAATATCCAGTTAGAATCCAAGAAAGAACGGAGATGGAGCATCTCCAGAATTTTTTGGACGTCATTGCTGCCCGTATCTTCAGAATATCCGAGGTCCTTCACTGCCGTAGCCTCTATTCGGAACGGGCGCTTGAACCACCGGCCCCTTTAATGATACTGTCGCCCGAGCATCCCGATGAGAAGGAACACAAGGGGCCCTTATCAGCACCGCCTGGAGTGCTGAATCACGGAATAAACACTTGGGGTCAGATCTTTCCGAAACGCGATGGAAAAGATAATCGTACCGAGTCTACCGAGATAAACGGGATCTTCATCGGCAGCGTATTCTTCTTCTCTCTAGACGGACATTTTGTTGTTTCTAGCTGAATCGTACGCTCAATAAAGCGTGTTCTGCAATTGAACAATTGCAACAATTGAACGTGTTGAATGACAGAATTTTCTCTTAATGTAACCCAGATGTGGTTGTTTATTCTGATGTGCAGTTGCACTCACTTCCGACCAGAGAGGTGAGTAAGTATCCCTAATAAACCTGATCAAGTAGTCGTCCAGACAGAACAGGCTCGACATAGAACACCCCAAAAACATCACGCGCGTATTTTGCAACCAATACAATCGTCAATCGGGGTAGTAGATGATGGCTTTCAGGAAGTTAACACTTAAAAGAACCAGCATCTCGGCGCGGAGAGGTTGGCCAGGAAGACAATTCTCAGCAACAGTGAGCACGAGGACGTGCATGTGATCAGAGCATGTTCCGGTGTCTAGACTCTTGTTCAGAACCGCTTCTCTCGAGGTAAGGGTTGACGTTGATCGACGTAACGCAAGACACCGCGAAGTAATCGCCACGTTTTTGTGAGCCAGGTTATTTGCGTTGGTCCGCTGTCCTTTTGTGGTTCAGGGCTCCAACCATTTAGTTTCCGTTTGAAATTTTGGGCAAATTAAGCGGCGGAAACGTGGTTTCAAACCGGTTTCAAACTCAGGGAGCATTTTTTTAAAAAAGGCCTGAGCGAACCTCTTTTCGTTCACAAACCTCGCAGATATTCTTCAGAGTAGAATACTTCAATATAGGAGATTTTGAGTTCCTAGAGAGGCACATCCTGGCGCGTCTTCCCAACGCGCTCCCCGCCATCAATCACGGGGATCATTCCCAATTGTAACAATTGGGATTCATCTGGGATGATCCGCCATCGATCGATCGACCCTGGGTCTTGGCAAGACCTCAACATCGTTCATTCAGCCCGAGCTTCAATGAGACTAATCTCATCGCTGGCTCTGTTCAACTGAGGCCTCAAACATAATTTCTCATCTGTGATCAGTTCTTCAGTAGTTCAAAACCGTTTGAACCATTTGTTTACTAACCGTTTACCGTTTGCCCCCCATCGGCGCCCCAGGTTCAATCAAATGAAAATAAAACCGGTTTAAACGGAAATGGTTGGAGCCCTACGACGGCCCTGTAGCAAGTAAAGCTTGGCGCAAGTATCAATTTTACCTTGTAGCCATTCCAGCACTAGCTTTTTTACCCTAATCTTCGAATTCGACGTCTTTATCCGTAGTCTGACGCGTAAGAACTAACTCCGGCACTGGAACGGAAGCCTCGTCGCGGCCTTGAATAAATCTGCGGCCCAAGATTTTTTCCCTTTGCTAGCGAGTTCAATGAAGCTATTGAGAGCGGCGCGAGCATAGTCACGGTGGGGGTAATGTAGACTCAAGAAGTAACGAAGGTGGCTGAGGACGAGGAGAAGGCGGCGGACATGTAGAGGCACGATCCCGGTCTCCGTGAATAAGGGTGCGATCAATGGACTGTGCAGATTGAGCATTCGGCGGAGGAAACTCACTTGAACTTTACATACATGTAACTGCACGTTTTCGCTGTCCGGGGAAATTCCGCATGCATGAATCAGGTGCAGTCGACACGAGCCATGTACAGTTGCTTGTGAAATAGCTTTGTTGTAAAGCTCGATCGGCAGGTCATTTGGAGAACGGACAAAAAGATAACCGCACCGAACCCGCCAAGGGACGATCAACCCTGTGGATACAGCAAGGTCCCCTTTCGGAACGTGCTGATTTTCACGTTCAACTTGAACCCGGTTCAACCGCGTACATATAAAAGATGAGCTGCCTCATCGATTCGCATCAAGAGTCTCTGTGTTAGCCACCACAATGACTGTCACAACTGTACTTGCGCCCCCCGAGACGGAAGTCACCACGCTACCCATCCCGATTAACAAGATATCCAGCGTGCCCAAGCCGAGAAACGTCTTCTTCTACCCGCCCGACATCGCCAACGACCTCTCGACCGTCACCGACCTCTCTCCCTCAATCAAGGCTGAGATCTTTGCGTGCGCATGGGAATACACACGATGCGCAATCCCGCAGTACACCAACTGGAAGCGCTATGTGGCCTTCATGCGGGTCGTTATCATCTGCGCTATTGCCGAGTTTCGTGGCGAGATGTTCGACATGGAGTCGAACGGGGACGACATGTTCGGGTACAACCTCCAGGAGGTGCTGGACGATCTCTTCGAGGGCACCCCAGGCCACGAGTGCATGTCCCGCGAGCTCCGCGCCTTCCTGCTCCTCACAGCCGACAAGTCCAGCACGCGGCGCGACGAGGAGCTCTTCCGCCGCTACGTCAACTCGCTAGCCCAGAGCCCGCGCCAATGGTTCCGCATGCGCGACGCCGATGGCCTCGTGCGCTTCGTCCTCGCCTCCGCCCTGGCCTGCTGCGATCTCGACGACGTGTGGTTCACCGAGGACGAGTTTGAGATTCTCGCGGAGATGGGCGTCATCCTCTACGACGCCGTGGCGTTCTACAAGCACAGGGCCGAAGGCGAGACGCACAGCACGTTTTCGTACATGCCTATCGAGTTGCGCGTCAAATCGTTTCACCTGGTCCGTGAGATACTTTGGGCCCTGGACGCGGCGTGGGCGCAGACCGAGAGACCATACCACCAGGCCGTCATCAACTTCACGCGCTTCTTCGGCGGGCCCATCCACATGCTGATGAGCCGGTACCGCTTCGTCGAGGACGGCTTGACCATCGGAAAGCCCGAGGATGAGCACGTAGTGGACCAGACGAGACAGAACTACAAGCTTTGGCACAGGAATGATGCCAAAGACGAAGTCAAGTCGGAGGACCGCAAGGGCTACCGCCGCTACAAGTACTTGGTGATGGAACGCCCGGAGCTCATGTACCCCGAGCTGCCAGAGTTTCTTGAGACGGGCGGCGACGGTAGCTGCTCGAAATGTGTCTATCGGGACGGATACGGCGCCCGTAGTGTTCATGCCTTTGGCGGTGTCCAGCTGTGCAATGAGTGCAGAGCCAAATGGGGGGACTACTTGAATTCCTTCCATACCCGCGCAGCGAAAGTCTTCCCCGAGTTGTTACAGGTTCCTGGCTACGCCGAGAAGAGGGCGGGGACCGATGCCGAGTTGAGGACTCCTGGTTATGATGAGTATGGGTCCGTGCTGAATTAATTACATTAGTATACTTACATCGCGAAAGAGAATTAAACTAGTTCCGTAGAGCATAATTAGTAGCTCCGTCGTGCATATTTCCCAGCCAATCTAATAGTGAATCAGTGATATGCACATACAAAAATCCACGCAGCCGTGATGAGGGTGGACGATGCATGCTAGGCAGGTACTCGCGAAACTGAGTTGTTGACTTTGAGAGTAAAGCAAAAAAAAAAACAGGGGCCCCAGAGTCTGCTAGTGGTTTCTGACTGCTTTCAGGAAAGACATAGTTAGGTCTCGGAGTGAGAAAAGACCGGCGAAATGGTGTAGGGGTCCTCAGAGAAGTACGAACCTGGCGAGTTGATTATTTGATCGACGCCCCCCGGGCCACCCAGCGAGACCTTCGGGCGTCAACATCTTGACACTGCAAGGGCTCGGTAAAAGTATCGGCGGTCCGCGGGTGAGTGGCTGGTCTTCCTATGCGATGCGCAAATATCTGAACCTGCCGAGAACGCGCTCAGAGGTGGCCCTGGGACCGTTCAGGTAATTGCAACTTGAAGATTGTCGCCCTAAGCACCCGCTCACTTGAGGTTCTCGGACGTGACATTGGACTTTCTCGGCAATTTCCGCTCGTCCGCATGAAGAGGCACCTGGCAGAGGCTCGCATGATGGTGGAAGCAGTCAAATCCCAATAAGGCATTTGGGGGAATAAGGAGATAAGATTTGGGGATCCGTGCAGATTAGATAAGATTTTGATCTTGACGTGCACCACATTTGCACCACATCGCGTCTTTCCGAAAGACTTTCATGCTCGTCCTCGAAAACCTGATGGGCCTCTGTAGGAACTACTTCTGGGCCACGGCCACGGCCGCCATCTACGGCCGCGTTTGGCTGACACGTGTCGCGCGCACCCTCTACACCACCGGCCTTGGTCTCCCCCGCACCATCGAGCTCGGCGGCCCCAACGTACCGTACGCCTCCCCTGCTCGCCCCAAGTCGGTACCGGGCCAGCACTTCTTCGTGCGCGTGCTCGGCCTCGGCATGCGCGCGCTGAGCTCGCACCCGTTCACCGTCAGCTCGTTACGCTGCCGGCGCAGATAACACTGCAGAGGTTCGTGCTGCGCGTGCACAGCGGGCTGCATGTCTACCTGCTTGCTGGTGGAATGGCCATGTGCCTTCTGCGCTCGGCGGCGCTGCTGGCTAAGTGCTTGCTCGCTCCGGTGCGACTTTCACGCTCCCGCTCTTCGCCGACTTCACTGCGAGCGTTTGCCGTCGCTGTTCCGGATGGCGGTGCGTCGTCCGAATCCATCTTTCGTTCCGCTCTGACTTGAGTCTCCAGACACGCATGATTGGATGGCGCCTGCTGTCGCTGCCGCTGCACAGCTACGCCGCCGGCGTGCGCGTGCACTTCGCTCGCGCGGAGAACGCTACCACGGAGAGCGACCCCAGCATCGGCGTATTGCACTGGCGCCCCGTCCTGGGCGGGAAGCACATACAAGCATGGGGAAGGTAGCCGTCGGTGCGTCTCCACCCACTCCTTCCCATCTTACGACCTTCCTTGTGTGCCCGATGCTGATTGTACTCCATAGCATATGGCCCCGCTGATTTCCTGTACGACGTGCGCAATACGGTCGCAGACTCGCAGCTGGTCACTGCGGATGGGTTCGGCAGCTGCAGAGACTTGTTGCTGTATACAGAGGACATCACGCATGCCTGCAATCAAGATACAGGAATATCGGCGGTGCTATCGTACTAGATTTGCGCCACTAGGGCTAGACTCGCGCGAGCATCGAGATGCGCGACCTTTGGGACGCGAGCAGCTGCAATCAATCGCTTTCCCCAGCTCATGGTGCAGCTGGACTCACCCCCGCGGCCACAGCATGATCGTGCGGCGACCATCGCAGCCGTCGTATACATCCCAGCGGGACCGATCGAGAAGTAGCCCTTTGGAGTGAACCAATTTGGAGGAAGGGGAGGCGTTGTTCCAGCGCGGTACGAGTCACACGGAGAGTTAGACGGTGATGGACGAGCGTCTTGATGACCGATATTCGGTCAAACTCCCGCTGGTCGCTCGTCTTCGCTGCAGCCCGCAGAAGATATCAGACTCGACAAGAGCCGTATCTCGGGCTTCACCAGTCCTTCAGATCAAAGACTGGCCAGATCGAGCGCTTCACTGGAGGAGGCCCGAGTTGAGCCAGAGCGCGGAGACGTATCCGACCCCCTCCACAGCCCGTAGAACTGGACCCCCCACTTGGTTTGCCGTCTCAATTTCGCTTGGGCGCCCGAAGAGAGATGGTGCGCGCCTGTCTGGTGCTCGCGGGATGCCCTGCGAATCCGCGACTCCATACCTCCCCTCCATGATGTTGTCTACAGTAATCTAGCATTCATTCATGGTGACGACGTGGGCGAGATGCGGGCCTACTGTTGGGATGTATGAGGCGATTACCTTGTTTCTGCCCTCGCATCCATGACCACGCATACGCTACCTTTTGCACTCGAATATAAAAATGTTTGTCATAGTTTTCAGTCCGGATTCTTGTTCCTGCGTCCTTCCTTTCCTGTGCGTATACCATCCCGATCTAACATGCCCGTGTCCTGCCTGCTCATTCGACGAAATCCTTTCCAGCAATGGCCGGATCAATCGCAGAAGATATTTGGCTGTGCTCACACACACACCAGAAATAGCGAATATACAGCATCTCCCTTTCCTCCTCCCCTCATGGCAGACGTCGTTGGTCTCATCGCCAGTGTCCTCCAACTAGTCGGCGCAGTCGCGAAAGGTCGCAGGTACATCCAAGACTTCCGCGATGCACCAAAAGATCAGCAGCGACTACTTCTGGAGGTCCAAAATCTCGACTCATTGCTCAAGGCACTCGACACCCGAGTCAAGAAGAACTATGGCGCTCTGCGGACTGGCGGTATGCAGGAAGTTGAAGGATCCTTGATCCACTTGAAAGGGATGATGGAACGGTTGACGAAGAAACTGGACCCGAAAGGTATTGCGCATATTTCCAGTCGTTTGACTTGGTCCTTGTGGGGAAAGGAAGACGTCCAGGAAGCGTTGGATGCTATCGAGCGATTCAAAAGCTTGGTCAATGCATGGCTGGGGGTAGATGTATGGTATGTTTCCAACCTTTCTGAAGACAGGATACCGACTCATCTTACGCAGGGATTCCGTCCAAGGTACGGAGCTGTAACCACTCATACTGGCTTGTGAAAATCTTCTCTGCAATCAGATATATCCCAATCTGTGAAGCATATTTCCCTTGATCAAAAACAATACTATGACCGTGCGTTAGCGCTCCTCCCATTGCGGCCGGCTTTACTGAATGTTGAAACAGACACCGTATCGGCCCTAAAAGATGTCGTTGACGCACAAGGAGCAGGTCACAACTGTAAGAGCTTTCCCTCAAAAGAAACCTAATTTCATGGAACCGGGATAGATATCGCCCTATCTTTGAGGGACGTTACTCGGAATCAGGAGCAATATCACGCTTGTAAGAGGGTGAGATAAAGATTCTCATCATTTATTCACAATCCCACAGTGTCAGAGCGAGACAAAATAATCGAATGGTTTTCTCCGCTCAATTTCTTCCAACGACAAGCGGATGTCTCGAGTACTCGGCAATCTGGGACGGGTGACTGGTTCTTGCAGAACGACCTGATTCAAGACTGGAAATCAGGGATCGGAAAAAGACTGTGGTGTCGCGGCATCCGTGAGTCGTTGTAGTATGCCTTGACCTACTCGATTGATAAATGACATGCCTAGCCGGAGCAGGGAAAACTGTCCTTGCGTATGTTAAATTAACCGAGCCTGACAACTTTTGTGTTGACTCGGAAACAGTTCAATATTGGTCAACGATCTTCGAACAACTTTGGAGGGTCCGAACGCTGGTGTCGCAGTAGTTTATCTCAACCACAAGGAGAGCGACGCGCAATCTCCCGCCAGCATTCTGGCAGGCATATGGCGACAATTGGTTTTCCGAAAATCCATTTCACCGACCGTGAACCATTTATACGACACACACCGAGAGCAGCGAACAAGGCCGTCCTTGGAAGAGACGCGTTCTGTGCTATGCTCCACAGTTACAGAGCTCTCACGCGTATTCATCATTGTTGATGCATTGGATGAATATCCGGCTGAAAAACGCGAAACCTTGGTCAATCGCCTGCTGACACTGGAACCCACCGTCAATTTAATGCTGACCTCGCGTCTCCACATCGATGTAGAGGGCCTCATTCCAGACGATCTCCGAATCCTTGAAGTTAGGGCAAATGAAGACGACATTCGCCGATATACAGATGCGCAGATAGCCAAGTCGCCCCGACTTTCAAAACAGATCAAAAACTGCCCAGATTTGCGAGCCGAAATCGAAAAGAAGATTGTCTTGCGCTGCGACGGAATGTGGGCACTGTTCAAAACAGAACAAGTAACTAGAATATAACTCGCCCTCCCTAGGTTTCTGCTCGCAAAACTCAACATTGATTCTCTTGTCACGAAGCACACCGTCAAAGCTGTTCGGGATGCCTTGAAAAATATACCAGGCGACCTGAACAGCACCTACGACGACGCTATGGAGCGGATCAGTCGGCAAAGCGAAGAGGACAAAAATCTTGCCCGACGCACTCTGTTCTGGATCTCAAACGCGCATATGATTTTCCACATCTCCGAGCTCATAGAAGCTCTAGCCATCGAGCCAGGAAGCATCGATCTCGACCCTGAGAACAAGCTCGACACGGACGTCATTCTATCCGTCTGTGCGGGCTTGGTTGTCATCAGTCGGGAAGACGATCTCGTCCGACTCATCCATTATACCGCACAGGATTATCTCGATCGTATTCAAGATACGGAATTCCCGAACGTACAAAGCGACATTGCTGGCGCATGTATCACATATCTTTCGTTTCCAAAATTCGCCAGGAACCACGATCTGGAGAATTTGCTCGACGAAAACCCTCTACTGGAATATGCTCTACTCTTTTGTCTGATTCATGCCCGCGGACAGCCCGAGCATTGCATCGAAGACGATATTTTGCGGTTCCTCACTCACTTGGCCGTGGATTGCGAGAACATGTGGCGAAATATGCGCAGCGTGCACACAAATCTACCTCGAACGAGGCTTGGGATCGCTGCATACTTTGGTATGCTCGAAGTGGTCAAGCTGCTGATCGAGCAAGATGGATTCGACATCCACGCATTGCACGGAGCCACAACAAATGGGCATACACAGATAGTTCGTTTGCTCATGAAGACTCTAGGGTATCGTGAACACATCGAACTGTGGAAGGCTTCCCAAATGGTCAACCAATTAGCCCACGTCTGCGAGCAGGATGTCCAGTGCCGTGACATACCCGCACTGCAGGTAGCGTCGTTGGAAGGAGACGAAGACAGGGTCTATAGCCTCCTTGCGAGCGGCGCCGACATCAACGAGGAGGCTCCCCCGTATGGTACTGCGCTGCAAGCTGCTTCAGCGAGCGGGCACTATCCAGTGGTCTGTATTCTCCTTGCTAACGGTGCCGATACAAACTCTCGGCGTGGAATGTATTGCACACCACTTCGGGCCGCATCAGTGGCGGGCCACACAGATATTGTCCATCTTCTCCTCGATAACGGCGCTGAAATCAATGAGCTAGCGCTACCCGCAAGCTCTCTCGGCGACGAACATCTCGTGTCAATCCGACGGCGCACGAGCCAGAAAAAGGCGCTACTAATCGGAATAAACGACGCTCATGATGATGTGCATCGGATCCGAGACCTGCTATTAGATATGTGTGTCCATCTCTTTTTTTCTCGTTCCTCGCTCACAAGCCCCCCTTCGGCGTCCACTAAATAGGTACCACTACACAATTTCTGACATAACTATACTTGTGGACGACGGAATCGAAAGGCATGTCCAGCCGACACGCGGTAACATTGTGCGCTTACGGTTTCGGGGATTCGGTGTCCCCGCACTTCTAATGCGTGCTCAACAGTTTGCTGCTATATCGGAATTGGTCCAAGACGTGAAGGAGGGCGATCGATTATATTTCCACTGTGCGGACACTTCTCCGACCGAGAACAGCCGAGCTAAGGCGCCGGAAATAGATGCTGGCCATTTGTCAAGGGAGGATGATATGAGCGAATGTGAGTTCGTCACATTCCCATCTCTGTGTTTCCCTTCATCCACTGGCCAGGTCCAAATACCTCGGATGGCCAAACGATCACTCACAAAGTATGTTTGTTTGTTCACGATCTTTTCTTGACGCAAGTCGACCCCAGGAAATTCATGGCGCCCTTTTCGGGTCTTTACCATCTGGCTCTCACCTTGTCGCTGTGCTGGACACTTGCCATTCTGGATCGCTCCTCGGTATGATCTCGTCCTGGCTAGATATATATGATGGCGATACTCAACTAATATGACCACAGATCTCAAGCATTTCAAATGCAATCGCGTTCATGTGCCATGGACCCGAAGGAGAAACAGCGAAGAGAGTTGGAAAAGAATCTGTGAGGATTTGTCCTTACCATCCAACCGTCTTCAAGTTCTAATTTTGCTGCCCCTTCGAAATTTTTGCAGTTCGCCGCAACACGGGGCTCACAACTGTTCTTCAGAGCACCAGCCCTGAATACAATACACCCACCTCCACCCTCCACGGAGCCCGGCCTTTGTGCTCCTCCATTGGGATTGGGGTGGTCGCAAGTACCAGCACCCCAATCCCGAAACCAGAATCCGTTGCGCGCCTGCGCACCGGCAATGGGCCTTTGGCACGGCTGCGCACTTTGGCGCTTTCCATCGTCTCAGCTGCCAAGAACAGGAAGCCCGTCAAGCTCACTTGGACCTTTCCGGATGAAGATCCAATGATGCGCTGCGAGAGCCCCGGGGGTGAGGATATATTTCCGTGCTGTTAGCACATGGGATTTCGGATGCGCGGGGATACGCGTTGCGAGGCGCAGGTGGGGATGGGAACAGCCCGGAATGGGGTTTGCTGTATAGTTGACAGGTGGCGGGGAAGACTTTCCTTCACCTGTTTGATGTTTTTACTGGACTTTGTACTATGGCGACAAAGGACATTCATTGTGTGTGGATTTTGGTCTGGCGGCATCTGGGCTGGACGGCAAACTGTAACATGTGCGATGGGTGGTGTCGAAATATTGAGGGGCCCTCGACGGTGACAGAGCAAATGTATAGGGTGGACGCGGATGTGGTCTTGCTGGCAAGCACCAAAGACTCGCAGGATGTGTGGGCCGCGGAGAATGTTAGTATGACCTCGGTGAGCATCCAGTTCTTTTTCGTCGGGTTTGTGGATGGATGAGTCGCTTTAGTTGCTTGTCGATCTCCTCAGGGCAGATCCCAACCAACCTCTGAAAGATGTCCTCGTCCGTATCAGGTATGCCAGGATAACTCCCACACCTCGAGTACTCTACGAATTACACCGGGTTGCAGCCACACAACATACTCCCTTGCCACGTCCAAGGTGTACAAGAAGCAACACAAGAACTACGCCGACAAGCTGATTTGGAAGATCAAACAATTGACGGTCGGTGAGCAGATGGCGACCCTGAAGCAGAAGTTTGGAGCAGTACACCAGGATGAAGGGTACGGCACGGACAACTTGCTGAGTCCAGAACTTGCAAGCTCGAGGCCGCTGGATATGAATCGGCCCTGGAGGATGTAGCATCGTTGCTAATCCTCCCCTCCCCTTTGAAAACGGCCTCAGTTGATATGGTTCTCACTGTTGTAAATATCGCTTACATCAAATACTCATTGACATAATATTCAAGCCTTTATACCGGACAGGCCCGATTTGCTCTACATTATGCAGAACTAAGTCTAGCTCGGAACTGCCTGATGCATTTGTTACATCCCAGAGCTGCAAAACGGTCATGTATCCTTCTTGATTTAGCGAGGTATAAGCAATATGCATTTGTTTACAAGCAAAACTCGTTGGTTCGTTCAACGAGCTCCGAACTTCCGGATCACAGGTAGTTGTATATCCCAAGAAAATCATTCAGCTCAATGCCTAATATTATTACCATGAGCACGACAACAGTCCTCCATCATCTGCGTAGCGGAATTGTTCGGTGAATCAGAATAGGGGCTCTTGGCATTGCATGTGATTCTAGATTCTCAAAGAAGCTATGATAAGATAAGATTGCGGATCCTCTAATCAGGTGGAAAAAAAATGACATGATTTACGTCGTTTTGCGTCCGTAAAACATCCAACAAATGATCATGAAGGTATGGCATGATTTTCACGCATTTTTCTTCGAGTTTCTCGGACGATATGGCGTCGTTACATTAATTTGGGTCGCAACTTGGCGACGATGAGCTGACTGCAGGTAGCGCATGAACTCAAAAAGTACAACGACCCCGAGTCAGCGTAACCCTAGCCCACAATCAGCCTGAAGCTGCGATCAAAATCGGGCCAAGCACGTCCGACGCCCGCGCCTCGTCGAATGAAAGACAGTTGATACACATCTGGAAGTAAGTCAAGTATTCGCTACGCGCCTGTCGGAACGGTTGCCCGCAATGAACAGCAAAGAACAAGAACTCGAGACGTCGGTTACGGGAAGCGCTATCGATGAACCGTTGCTGCAGGCCGCTGCTCGATTTCTCGGGCACGACACGGCCATGAGGCCCAGACCAAGCTCGCGATGGGCGAAAAAAAAAAAACGCCGGCGGGATCTTGATATCATCGCCACTGATTAGCTCGCCAAGCGAGCGACTCACCGCAGATCCGGTCCGAGTCCTTTGCGGTCGGACCAAATACGTTCAGCGCTCATCCAACGGCGGGCTTGCCCGGATGCATCGCACAATTATGGACGTTGATCCTCCAATTGCAATTTCTTGAATTGGCTTGCATTGACACGGACGGGCGTACGCGCGGGTCATTATAATTTATCAACATGCTCGATCGCCTTCCCTTCCCCGATTTTCAGAAACGTCCCACTTCGTCCTCGTTCGATCTCAGTCCCGCAATTTCTCCATCCCGTTCGGGTGATTTCGGAGGATCGATTGCTGATTTTTTCGGGAACCTTCGCAGACGTTCCATGTGTACCTACTTCCTTCTAGACCGGAGACCGTCTGTCGTATCGAAACTGTAGGCTGAAGTGTGTCGATAGACAGACCGGTCGATCGGAGTTTGAATTCTCAATACGCGTAAATTATCCCAAAAAGGCTATTTGTAAGCGATCTTTTGGCGGAGCCGGGCCGATAACATTTGATGTAAACAGTGGCAACACGAACTGAAAGAGGGTACACACCTCAGTCCAGGCAAAAATGGCCAGAGAAAATGGCCAGTGGCCTTAATTATACCTTTCTTTCTGTTCACCATTGCTCATATATTTAATTCTCCCCACCGAAGGCCAAATCACGCTGGCTTATCTAATAGCCTTTTCGGGACAATTTACGCGTATTGGGAATTCAAACTCCGATCGACCAGCCTGTCTATCGACACAAAGATTTCGATACGACAGGCTGGATTCGAGCCTAACTTCCTTCGGGATCTCCGAGTCGGCACGCACGCGCAATGGAAAGTCAGTCAGCGACTCGGCGAGTCACCAACCCGCCTTTGTAAGGAGGCGTGGATGGCTTATGAAGGCGGTGGGTGAATCAGCGCTAACGCGTGCTCGTGCCCGTGATGGCAGGCGGGATGCCGAATGACAGCCGGCGCGGTTTCAGTCGGAAAAAAATATGGATAGCTGCGGGAAAATCCAAAGATGGATACGAGTACGAATACGGGTCTGTACCGATGCTGCATACGTAGAATGCCTGGAACAACATAGGGCCTAGGCACAGACGCGCCTGGCCTCCACCTTGAATCAATTCAATCTAATTTAACGCACGTCTCGGCGCGCACAGGTCCGTTGCTAGTGGGCTATGTACGTCTCATGGATACCAAGTCAAGTCAAGTCAAAGTAGCTTTGAGTTTTCATTCACACTTTAATTGGCTGCTCCAAAAAATTGCATTTGCATTTATCCGATTCCATAGAGTATTGAGTATTGTATTCTACTACTGGGGATTGAGGTATCGAGGTAAGAACGAAGGTCGCCACCATGATGAATGAGCGAGATAGATAGTAAGTAGCGAGATGAGATGAGATGAGACCGAAGGAAAGTGGACGAATGGAGAGGCGCGCCCGTCCGCGCGGGATGAGCGGCGTCGCATCGTGTTTTTCACCGCAGCCCGAGAGCGTATCGTCAGGTTTCTGCGCGTGTGGTGTGTATGGTTTCGAAAGGCGTGGAATCGCGGATCGAGGTCGAGGTACCGGTGGGTGGTAGGTTATGAATCAGGCTGAGCCACTGCGCCGCGGCTACGCGGCGACATGTATTGGGAAGCCTCTATGGTGGGAGTGCGAGCGCGGGAGGCTGGGGAAGGCGCGGAGGAGGTCGTGGAACTTCCCGCTGCTCTTCACCGGAGCCGTCTCTTTGTGCGCAGGGGAGAACGGCGCATCGACGTCCATCGGGACGTCCGCAGGCTTCGAGCGGTGGTGGGCCGGGGAAGCGTGGTGCGAGTAGGGTGTGCGCGGGGACATGCTCGCGAGGCTGCTCTGTGGTGAGGAGGGCTCGAGCTCGGGGACGATCGCGCCGGCGCTGTGCTTGCGGCTGTGGGTGTGTGCGCGGGGCGGCGCGAGGTAGGTGGGCTTCACGGGGGTGGTCTTCACCAGGCGTGAGGCAAGCGCGCTCGACCGCTCGGAGGCGGCGATGAGGCCCTCGTGGTGGGCGAGAAGATCCGACTCACTGACGCCCAACTCCCAATCCAGCACGTCGAGGAACTCGCGCTCGATGCGTCCGATATCGCGCTTTCCGAAGACACCGGTGCAGAGGGCCCAGTGCACGTTCTTCAGGGTGGAGTCATTGGTGTACTTCGAGGCGACGATGAGGGCGCCGAGGAAGACACGCTCGAGGGCCCACTCCTCAAGGGCAATGGAGAGGTGCGGGCGGGCGCGGGAGATATAGACGAGAGCGACAAGCACGGTGGCGGGGGTCACTTCAGCGCGGGAGAGGACGGTGGTAGCAAAGCTGGTGAATTTCTGCACATAGGGGTTGTGGGTGGAGCGGCCACGAGTGGCTGCCGCGGGGGCGGAGTGGGCACGGCCCATGGCGTAATCTACGGTCTCAGCGACTGCGTCCACAAGATAATCTGAGGGAGGACATGAGCATCTGAGAGAACAAAGAGAGAACAATGGGGAACTCACCAATGACATGTCTGTCGAGCTTGATATCGATGAGCTGCATAAGTGCAGGAGCATGGGTGGCAGCGTCGACGAGGGACGCTGCGTGTACGGGGGAGCTGCGAGTGCTGCTGGGGCTCCAGCTGGTCATGGAACTCGAAGAAGAGAACTCGGACGAAGAAGCAGAGGAGGCAGGAGAGCTGAACATTTCTTGTCCGGGGTCAAGTTGCGAAAAGTTGCGGTGTCAGACATTCTGTACCGCACCCTATATATACGCCCGCAGCCAGCGGCAATCCACGTCCGGTCTGACTGTGCTGTGTGGATCCAGATCGGGCTGAGATGAGTCAGGGCCAGCTGCGTGGTAACGGCTTGTTCTCCTGACACAGCCATAGATACCGATGCCGGCTCAAAATCTAATCTGATCTGCGATTTGCCCTCCCGTTTATCCTTGGCGCTTGCCGCGTTCCTGAGCTGTGGCAAACCGACCCCAAAGAGCCCGACCCCAAGCTTGTCCAAGCCCAAGAAATGAATACCCAAGACTAACGCTTCGATAGTTATCTTGACTCGTCCAATGGCAAGCAGCAAGCGAGCGCCGCAGTCCCCGGCTATAGTCCGCGCAGCCGTTTTTCCTGAAAAATGAGTCAGCGCCGGTCTCAAACGGATAGATCCTTTTGGCAAGTAACCGGGGAGGACGCAAGCGATTTTGAGACACCGGCTCGGCTCGTCATCCCTTTCATGTCATCGGGGCATAGGGACGGAATACCGTACGTGTCGTTGTCGTCAGTCGATTGTCATTCTCTTCGTGAATTCTCGGAATGGGCTCGGGCAAGGCTCGGGAGAAAAAAAAACACGTCCGTTTTGCCGCACCCACGTCGCGGGCCGCCAACAACCTGCGCGAGTCAGATGGCTGCGAGTCAGTCGTCGTCGACTAAAGCGAGTCAGTAAATGCATCGCTCGCTTGATCAGCTTTACATCTTGAACGTTTGGATCACTCTGCAAGTCTGTATCAATCCCAAGATTCGCCTATGCATGCCCTGATTAATTCTAGTTAATGCGGCGACGCGCTACCCGACGACATCGGTTCACCGCTCTGCAGTTTAAGGCACTCACTGATTAAGCGACTAATGCGAGTCGCGTCGTGTAGCTCGGCATATTCATAATCCGTAACCGAATTGGTGGCGAGCTATATTCCGACGGGCATTATTCAGTCCGACGTGGCTAAGCGGGCAACCGACCCTCTCTATCAGCTGATGATTCCGGGGGATTCCGTCCTGAATAATCGTTTAGCTCTAGTGGTTGGTAAGGATAGGTAAGGATTCACTTACACACCCACCACCGGAACATCGTTACTAATGGGAAAGCGATGGTGCGTCCCGTCTGTTGAGATGTACACAACTCGCACTTAGAGCTGGAGATCAGACACGTATGTAGCAAGAGCGGACCAGGGATGTCGATAATGCATAGCTCAGCTGGGAAAAAAGGGAAAGATAGACGCCGAGGTACTCATCTCGAGTCGCCGTCCGATGTGCCCACCTGCGCACATACAGCGCCTCCGTCGACTCCGAGAGCGCAACCAGCCCCACCACGGATCCTTGGTTACTTCCCAACCAAGGCGCCGAAGCCTGATATCCATCGAGCCGGGGATCTGCGTCGTACATAACATAACGGTTCGACGCTGCGAATGGATCGCTACACTACTTAGGCTACACAAAGCCAGCTTGAAGGCTGATTTACGTCGGTCCAAACGTCGGGATGGCTGTCGTGCTTGAATCGACGTGAAGATCCGAGTCCCAATCGTGTCGACTAGTTGACTGCTGTTGTGTCTTGGCCCTTGGCGTAAGAAAACAATTCAGAAAGTTGTCAGAAACGCAAAGCGCGATAAGCGCCCATGGCGCCAAGATGTTGATTGCCGTGATGGCATCAATGTGCACATCTTGTCCATTCGCAACTCGGATTTTGACCTCCTCGTGGAAAGTGCGGCTTTTCGACGAGACTACTGCCCGGGAAGCCCCGGGGTGTATTGCAATTGAATCGGCAAGCACTAATGTAAGTGCCACATTGCATGGTGCCATTGATTCAACATTTAATTGCCATAAGCCGACCCTCCACTAACTCGCTAACAGCTCAGCGCAACGTATCACAGTTCCTCGTTACTTATGAAGAAGGGTGCGATACGGGCGGCCTCGTTTAACTCGGGACTGCACGACGAATGTGATGTGATGGGAATCGCACCCGCGACTAAAGTGCTCCCGGAAGATGCTTGCTCGGATTCGCGACAACTGGCGGCAGCGACGATGGCTTCTCGTCGAATGGCCATGGAATACGACGCGACGGATAAATTGCCATGAAATCAAGATGGAATCCGGCCGAGGCCTAGCGTTCAGCGACTGCCGGCGACGACTCGGGATCTCTCGGAACTGCTTCCTGCTGATCTGTACTGCAAGGCGACTCGTCAAGCGACGGCAGTATTCTCCGCGCAGACCATATGCCATACATATCCCAGCTGCTGTTCAACTGCCATCATTACTAATACACCTCTTCTTTGACTTCGCATCTGGATTCTAGATTCTGGACTGCGAGGCGACTCTTCAAGCGACGCAGTGACTGCCGACGGAGTATTACGACGAAGACGACTCGGAACCGCTGGGAACTGGATTCTGATGAACTTTGCTGATATGTGCTGCAAAACGACGGCGGTATTTCCGCGCAGAACGTAGGCCATGCATACCCACCAGGTTGCTGTATGCACACCTGCCATCATTACCACTACACCTCTTCTTCGACTTCGCAGCCTTGTGGATTCAATATTCTGGACTGCAAGGCGACTCGTCAAGCGACCGTAGTATTTCCGGGTAGAACGTATACTATGCCATACATACCCAACAGGCTGCTGTTAACTGCCATCACTACCACTAGACCTCTTCTCCGACTTCGCATCTGGATTCTGGAGCTGAACCAGTTTGGCTGGCGTTTGCTCCGATTCGGAGCTGTGAAATAGGATATCCTCAAACTAGTGTTGCACTAGCGTTCCCGGCGCTGCGCCCTCTGTACCTCGCGAGGTAATCCCACGGCCGTTGCTGATAATCCAGCGAGCAAAAGATGAGTGCGGTTCCACGGTGATTGCCGGTCATAGCAGGGACGGGCTGCCGCTGACCACCGCTCACTGCCGCTGACCCGCGATTTGCCCGCGATCATACAAAAGAGATACATTTCCAAAAATAGTAAGTACTGCGGGTGCGTGATCGCAAGTTGCAACAACAGCAGCGACACAGCACAGCGGCTACACCTCATATCCGTAGGTTGCTGCATCAAATCATTTTTAGTTGGCGCTTCCGCAGACCTGCGGCAATACAATCCGCCAACTTGAAATGGCTGCAATGCAATTTGTGCGTGGCCGCGCGCCTACCTACGCTCGGTGAAATCAGAAATACTCCAGTCTACAGCCTGCTAATTGCATTTCACAGCACTGGTTAGCGCCGGTGTCAACATTTCTTGATCGACACGAGACCAAAATGAAGGGGGCTTCCAAGCAGACAAGCGCTAGTGATTCTAGAAGGACTCTAACAGCTAGAATCGGATGTCTATATTGCAGAAGCGTAACGCTCTTGTCGTTTCCTCCACTCCAGTGCGGCACGTCGCGCGGAAGGATCAACTGCTGTATCATGGAAAATGCCAAGTAGTGGACGACTGGATCGGTACTGTTATTACAAAATTGCCTTCGATGTCTGGGCGCTTCAGTTCGGTTCGTTGTATCGTACCATCGCTTCCCGGTTTCCAAAAAGAAAAATCGACATGAAATACCCCGACAGAATGTATTCGAACCTCTCTTTACTCTACTTGAATGATCGAATGAGAAGGGCTTTCTTCCTGAAAGATGGTTCAGCTTGCAAGTGGTGATCCTTGATTGAAATCGACTCGACATGAAATACCCCGACGGAATGTGTTCGACGCTCTGTCTTACTCAAATGAGCTATCTTCCTGAAGGATAGTTCAACTTCAAATGGCGATTCTTGTCTGAAATCGAATCGACGATACTGGAGGCGGACAACCCAGCGATAGATTTCGATTCGGAAAAGGTGAATGACAAGTTCGACAAGGAGCAGTACCCGCTCAGATCGGAATGCGCGGAGTCTGCTTAGGCTCCGCTTGGTTCAATTACGTGGTTTTTGAGCTGGTGGTCGGCAGAGATGTAAAGACTTTTGTCAGACAAATACAATTCTTGATAAACACATCTGTTGCCTCGGAAATTCCAGAATGCAGATAATCGCGGATTCGCAAAGAGAAGCAAACAACTCGACTCAAGTAGGCAACCCCGCGCCGCCCAGAACGCGCAAGGTCATTCGTAGGTAACCAGATGCCCGGCGCCACAAAGCCTGAAACCCATCCACTCTAGTGCCACAAAATAAATAAATCAAAAGGATCACCCCCAGTCGTGAGCGCGTTCTGTGAACGTATTGTTATTTCAAGAGATGGCTCGAATTTCCCTTCTTGCCCGTCCCCACCGTGTCCCGTTGTCGTTCCAGCCCCGCTCTCCATCCCGGCCATCCCTACTAAATCTTTGCTATTGATCAGCCTCCCCGGAACATCGATTTCTTTTGTTGCCCTCGTTGTCCCGTCGCGACGTCTCCGATGAAGACCGTTGTAAACCTGGAGTCGGGATCATCCGATGGGAGTTCAAGTCTCGTGATGCATGGTAGCGAAGTGGACTGCATGGAATACGCGCTTCAGCAAAAGGGGCCAGAACATAGAGGACCTGGGCTTCCGAATTAAAGGCTGGCAAGTGACCCACAATATCAGGGACCGTGGACTGGACGCGAAATTTTGCTTCGTTTGGAAAGCGTAGCGGGAAGCGCATAGAATCTTCTGTAGCTGACGACGCGCGGTTTGAATGAAAGTCCAGTCTGACTAAATTGACGCAGGAGGTAATTGCTTGATGGTGGTGGCCAACGCAATGAGATGCAAACTCCGAGGATGTGGGTCGAGTTCACATTAGTTCGCTGCCCGTAGTACTCCAATCACGTACGTCGTAGATCCTGTCGAGCCTAGAAACCGACGCTCAAAGCAAAGTTAAAAGCCGTGAACCAGGCCGTATTCCCGTTGGCGGAAGATTGCATGCAGCAATGGGCCATTTTTGGGCCACTCAGTTAGTGTTATAGTGCCAACATCGAAGCTAGTAATCTAACGGCGCCGCCTGTCGAGTGCCTGAATACCCGCACCTGGCGCAGTAAGGGAGCGAGGCACGGAAGCAGCGGCGCAAAAACAGTAACTAGATGGACAGCAATTGAAGAAGACTATAAGTCGATACTACCAGCTGCAGGCAACTACAGTGGAGCAAACCAGTGGTAAACGGTTCGGTTGCGCCACACTTGATGAAGAAGTCGGAGTCGACTGAGTCGAGTCGAGACGCGAGCCAGAGTCTCCAAACGCCGGTAATGTGAGAGCTGTGTTCGACTCCAGGGAGTCTGCAGCGGTGAGGATCCAAGCGGTGATGCGGTAGTTGTCGAGGAGGGCTGTGAGCGCTGCTATGAGCGCATCAACTCATCATGATTCAATGCGATACTGATGGTTGATGTGATTGTGGGATCCGACTTCCCGCCACGAATAGAAAACGATCAGGAAAAAGGACTCGCGGCTGCCCCAGAAGCTTATGTGCAATCTATTAAATAGGGAAGCTCTAAACCCTGATCACTCCTCGGTTCACAACGGCATTAAGAGCAGCTGAGATGAAAGTGTTCGCTCAACTAAGTACCAGTCTACCTGGTCCTACCACCCACCACCGCTACCCAGTCCCGCTTCCGAGAGATTATTGAGGGCCTGTAGTATCGATTCTTCCCGCTCGTCATATTGAAGACGCACGTCGTTCGGCGGGAACATTGTGCCTTTCTCAGGTTGGCACACGGTTCCTTTCGCTGGTAACTGAGATGGAAGTGAGAAAGGGACCTTTTGTTGTTAGCAATAAACATACGGTTCCATCGATCATATATTCGCGGATCGCTTTCGCGATGCAGAGGGAAGGCTGACTGACGGAGCAATGCCTGATGGTTTGCGTGAGTACCAGGTGAATACGCGGAGTGTGAATGGAAGACTCGCCCGTAAGCATTGTTTTCGAGAAGACGGGCATTGTCGTGTCCGAAAAGTTCAACCATACGTTTGCCGGACGAAATGGGTGTTACCGGGTCCTTGCAGGAGGTCGAATAATGAGACATATGGGGTCGTTGAACTTGCTCACATAAGCGTTGGACACGAAGAGAATGGGACGTCTGAACAGTCATTAGCCCTCAGAAGCTAAGACAATTAATACGAAGGAGACAATACCTTGGGGGCTTCAAATCATGACCCATCTTCCACTGTCCTTCATATCGTTCCGGTGGAGGGTGGATGCGCCCCCAACGTCTGCACCGAATCATCTTCTTGAACCACATAGGGCCGCTAAACGCGTCATTTGAGACGAGCTGCGGCAGTTTCAGGGGTTCGATTTTGTAGTAAAACAGCCAACCACACCTTTCTCCTCCAATCCAGCCAAGTGTGTGTCCACGCGGCGTCTCCGACTTCGGGAAAAGTAGGTACATCCCCACAAGCAACAGCCATATCCGCCTCATCTGTACCCATTTCGCGGCCATCGCCCCACCCGGCCATTCCCGCCCGTTCTACATCTGTCAGATTGCGGAAATCCCAAGCCTTGCCGCCAGTACCACTAAGGGCTGCGATAGCTGCGCCGTTACCGTTTTCCAGTTCGGCGATGGCGGATGCAAGACTACCCCAGTTTATGGGACGCAATAGCGTTGCATATATCGACTGGAGAAGATCTGAGGGTAGGAGGATAGAGGGAACCGCTTGGGAGTCTGGATGTGCAACAGGGAGCGGAGAGGCATGCAGTTGAGCCAAGAGATTGAAAATACGTTGGCTGAGCTGGGAAAGTTCAACAGTGCCGTTATTAACCAGCGCACAACGCAATGGACCAGCGGCAATGCAACTGGAGAGAAAACCATCGAAAACCTAACTCCGTGTGAGGAATAGATGCGGTCAGAGTTGGGAACCATGCCTTAGTCGTAGAATCTCCGGAACTCAACCCATGCTCCAGTAAGGAAGTATAATGCTCTGGAGCCCAGACAACTTGAGTGGGCATGTAAGAATTTGAATGCGTATTAGATCTGAAATATCACCTCCGTCTAGAACCATTCTGTGTACTTTTTCGGGAAACAACGCAGCGTATGTAGCTCCAAGTGTGGTTCTTGAAGAAGTCATCAACGTGTGTTGAATTTGTTCGACATGAGAAAACTGCTCACCCGTAAGAGAAACCCCAGTACAATAGGTTTTGTTCACCGATTGCCTTCCGCATCTCTTCCAAATCTCTCGCTACGTTGACGGTGGTTACACTGCGAAGCACTCTATCGCCTACAGTGTCGCGGCAGAGTTCAATGAGGAGCTCCGCTCGAGCGGATGCAGTTAGTAGAGTCGTGTTCACGCTGGACCGTCCATATCATAGAAATCTAGCCCTCCAGATTGGTGGCCGAGCGAAAACAGTTGGCGCCGCAAGTCGGTGGAATGGCATCTTGCGTGAGCGGCTCAGCATTCATGATGTATAGCACCCAAACCTAGAAAATACGCACGATATGCGCGGCATCGACATATTCACCCCCCGTGGGTCCCAGCTCAAAATATCGAATTTTCCTTGAAAGAGTGCACTCCCTGCGCGGCCGGTTTTGAGCAAGGTGGCATGACCGGATGCTCCTGGGCCCTGTTGGCTTGACATTAGTATAGGGAGAGCTTCCTGATTAACTTTACGTGCGCCAGGATTCGTGAATATAGTGCCGAGACGCTGAGCGGATGGCACTGTGGCGGGGTAGAGGCGCATCGCGATGGTGGCGGCCTGCGGGCGCAACTGCATCAAAGTCCGATTGGAATAGTCGAGAGGCACCGCCAAGAAGGCGCAGAAAAAAGAGGGATCATCGGGGCATATTTTCCACTCGATTTTGGATTTTTCGCGAATAAGATCAACCCTTGACTCGGAGTTCCAGAACGACTTTGGGGTCGTGTCGAACCGGCACCATTGCCAGACGATGACCTGGATCACCAAAAGAACACCCAGACAAGGCAGATAAAGGAAGGATTTACGGCTCGACGCCAAAGGCGGTCGTAGTTTCAACAAGTTGGACTCCTTGGGCTTCATGGTGGCAGCTGATGACATGCGGCAGTCGGGCCGGGAATACCGCGCATCAAGTTCAGTTCAGCGCAAATCATTAAAATACTGCCTCGGCTGCTTCAACGTACATACATACTGGTGGGCTTGGAAATGAAGAATAAATAATACCGGCTCTGCTCGAGAGTCAACTTACAGGAGTGGCCGCAGCACACACATGACGGTTGAATGTTGCCTGCCTTCCGATTTCGGCCTTGAACTTCCCGACGCTGATTCCATTGTCGAAAGATAAGGCATTATTGTTGGGAAGACAAGTTGGTTGTATCTCTTGGGGAATGCCGGAATGCTGCCTTACAACGCATGCATAAAAAATTCCAGTGCCGGGTTTGGATATCGCCGCACCCATGTTCGGACTGAGCGATCAACCCAGTTTGTGGCGGGTCAGTGCAAGGTGCGGCCAGTGAACGTACATACGGGCTTTACGGGCGAAAAAACATATGACTCCCGTGAAAGAACAAGATGCCGGGCGGCTGTGCGGGCGTGTCTGGGTGCATCTACTTGCCGGTATTGAGTATTTGGCGACGGACGCGTATGTGGGGGCGCCCTCAAGCCGGCAGTTGATACAGAGTCGATTTTTCGTCCGGTTTCAAGGCAACAGCGGACGCGCTTGGGACGTGCGCTAAAAAAAATGTTAGCGCTGTGAGGAACGCCCGCCAGGTACAAGAACTTTGTGGGTCCCTGAAAATCCATGAATACCGACCTTCAAGTTCCGGTACCGGTGAGGCATGCGCCGTTCAATAGAAAGGACAAAAAAAAAAGGGGCGGACATACCAGATGGAGAACGGGAACTGTGGTTGCGAGTCGCGACGATCAGGGCGCCCATGGTGGTGGGCAGCGTGGGATTACCAGTCTTGCCTTTTTAGTTCCTTTTCCGTTTTTATATATATCACTGATCAGACGCTGGTCAGTTGCCTGGTGAGGATCCCCGGATGGACGCACGTTCTCGGGAATTGCCGCGATTCCAAATTACGGCCAATTATTACTTTGCCTGACCCCGGGACCCTGCAATCTGTCTGTCAAAGGAGATTCCCGTCGTGACGATCTCCGAAATAATCGCACCATATAATTGCCATCCAACGAGAAAATCAACCACCCAGTGCAACCGAGATGAGACCGCTTGAATTGGTTCGAATTCAGCAGTTATTCAACATTCATTCAACCGAGTTCTGCGAGCCTTTTGAGACGCCAGGAATGTGGGATAATTCAGGCCCTAGCAACATTCGATCCGACTTCCATTCTCGGTTCCACGCAGACAGCGAAGACAGTCAAGACATCGCTAAAAACCGGAATATACAGAACACCTAGTCCCCGAATCCGGAAATAATGAACGCAAAGATTTTGCTTCCGCTGATAGCCAGGCCCACAGGAACCCACAGCGGTCAGGTGGGTCCCCTAGCGTTCATCCACCAGTAACTGTCGGTGGTATCCACCAAAAAAAACCGACTTGTTCGTCGCTCTTGTTCCATCCCTTGGGAAATCCAGCACAATGTGGAAACAGGTGGAAACCATGGAGACTCAGCCGATGAGAGAATTGAACTTATCGAGATCCATAAAGAGAAAGTGTACTGATAAGGAGCAATTTGAAGATTTTTTAAGCATGCCATGGCTCGCTGTTCTCTTTGAAAGTTTTTCCGGAAAGAGCCTGCGAATTCAAACCCAGCGAACCTGATTGACTTTCGAAGAAGCACGCACATGCACAGCCATCTGATGGCTGGTTCAAATCAGCTCAAATCGGTTCCTTTTGACAGCTGATCTCAGTTGATCCGTTGACGTGTTCCTGGGAAGTGCCACCATTCCAGCTTCCAAACTAGTTCGACAAGCCCCGTCTGTCCACCTGAGCCACCAAGACCAAGAGATCCCCACAAGTCCGAGATTGTTCCTGGATAATTTGTGGGGCCGACAGGCGCCCCCGAAATCAAAAGGCGACTCCGACGGGCGCGCGCCGCGTAGCACCCGCGACTGCCGAACTTCAATGCATCACTCGGGCATTCACGAATTGACCGAGCGCGGCGGGAAACCGAGTCGGTTCGTCACTTTGCTCACGTCACCAGGTCGGCGCGCATCCGCATCATTTCGCTTCAAGTTTCCATTTTCATTCTCTTAGTAGATCCGCATCATTTGGCCTTTCATTTTCTTAGACCCATTTTGTGTTTTTGCCCGATTCAACCGCTACAAGTTCAACCTGCCGACGGTCAGGACTATGGTTGGAAATTTGTTGGAAAATCATTGCCTAACGGACACTCATCCATTGGGAATGTTGCAGGCATTCACTGAAGTCCGAATCTTCTCGCCGTGGTTTCGAACAAACCTAAGAAACCATGAACGAATGGATTCTCCGACCCTGGCTGACAATCCACAGACGAATATCTTCGGTATCACGACGTCGAGATGATGTATCTATGCCCTGTGTTGTGCTGGGGAATTAATTTGGGACTCGTCTTTGATTGAAGTGCAGGACGTCATTTGTGCGTCGTCGCGGGAAGCAATCGAGAATCAGTGTTCTGTTGAATTTGACCATCCGCGGATTGAACTAAGGTCCTGGGTTAATTTCCAGGAGATTCTGGGACGTCCTGCGGAAGGGAGAACGAGTCTCCTGTCCATCCACGGATCGACTTACCTTATGCAAATAAGTCTCGCCTTGATTTACGGAAACAACCCAGATTTGTGCACGAGAGAACTTCAGCCATTAATTAACGCGTCATTCCTTACCGAACCACAGAGACTCGATAATAATGACGCACCGAGCTCGCTATCGCTGTCAGAAAAGTGGAGCTTAGTCCGTCCGTGGCGACCGATACAGCCAGCAATCGGGGCGTAATGTCGGCAAAGATGGACGTCTTGCGCAGGGCCGTTGAATCCCCACATCCACATCTGTGCTCGAGTGGAATGGAGTTGGTGAACAGGGGTAGATGTCGGAGATATCTAGAAGATCAGTACTAGGTGCAGAAAATTGAACATGGTCACATAACCCACAAGTTTCTCTTCGAGATACTTAGCTCGGTACTATCTCAAAATGGAAATCAATCCTGGGGTGGGGTGGGATCGTAAATAAATGGTATACCTCGCATCACTATCGATCTTTCACGGAGCCAAGTTCCATCCCGTTTAGCCAGAACGTTGACCAGGATCTGGAATAGCTGTAGAACGAGCCTCGTACTGCGGATGAAGAAAGCTGTCAGAACAAAGGCAATGCAGTACAAGTGCGACTCACCGCAGAAGTCCATATTAAGAACTAAATTCAAGGAGGTGCGAGCGGCCGTTTGTAGTACCTCCAAAAACGCGCAGCGCAGTGCGGGTGTTGCCTGTCTTCTGAATCACTGCCACCACGCCCGAGGGGCGTCCGTCGAGTTCAACTTGAACGAGATATTTCAAGTGCGCGGCGCACTTGATCTGGATTCTTGCGTTGCTTTGCTTCCGCCACTGTTCGGGCCCAGCAGCCCCACCGCTGCCGCTGTCGGAGTACTAGTCAGATTTGACGAAAGTACCAGTGGCCATGGGCCGTCGTCAAATCCCTCCTACGTACTCCCGCGCCGACGGAGCGCCAAGTTGGGCTTGCTGATCCATCGCGACTGCGCTTTCACAGCCGATGCGCGTAGTCGGTCAATTAATATTGCGATCGACGGCCACGGCCACGGCCACGCACACGGGCACGACACCCCGATGTGTCTTTGTCTTAGACGACTGCCGACTGCGCAGCAGGATGAGCCGACCCGGAGGCGAGTCGAGTCGAGCGGCTGATCAACTGCGATCAGACAAGATTAGATTATATGGGAGAGGTTGAGATAAGATTCTTAAGATAATGCATTCCTACGCATTCATTCAGTGCATTCAACGCATCTCAGCAGGAACCCGAAGAAAGATCTAGAGGCGAAAGGAAGGGGCTATAGATGGGTTGTACCTTCAGGCGGTTGAGACTTGTGGTTGGTGCTTTGCTGCGAAGGAGCTGTCTCTTCTCGAACCAGTCGGAGAAAGGCCTAGCGGTGCAAGTACAATCTCAGAGGGTAGCGGATGTTGCATTCCAATGGGGGGCTGACTGGAAAGGAAAGAGTAGACTCAAGGCTGTTGCGGAAAAACTACGCGCCGAGGAAAGGCAAAAGTCGAGCATAACATTTGATGGTTCCGAGTCGAACCGCCGAATATGTGCGGCCGGGAACAGGCTACAAGGATGAGCATGATAGGCGATCTTGGCGCCTGGACCGGCGCCTACTCCCTCCCAACTCCCGACCCGGTTTGCGATTTGCGGTTTGCGGCTTCATGCAAGTAATAATGTCAAGATAATCGTAATGTTGCTATGCGGGTATCATCACGCAGGAGATCCCCATTGTCATTAAATAAAGTTGAAGCTGTAGACACCATATGCTCGCGCGGGCGCGTCGAACCCCCGATACAGAATGCTTGCAAGTGTGCCGAGGAGCGACAGAAGAGATTTGATGGCATGTCTGTCCAGTCCGGTAAGAGCGTAGCGAGTCAAACTGCGCTACGCAGTCCATGTGGAAGTGGGAAGTGGATGCGAATTTCGCGAAGGGCCATGATGGCAAACGAGACAACAAGATGTATTTGATGGCACGTCTGGTTCGCGTTCGCGTCTTGGCTCCTCAGTCCGGTGAGAGCGTAGCGAGTCAGACTGCGCTACGCCGTCCATGTGGAAGTGGGAGGTATCATCTAGGATGCGAATTTCGCGAAGGCAAACGAGACAGCAAGATGTATTTGATGACACGTCTGGTTCGCGTTCGCGTCTTGGCTGCTCAGTTCGGCGAGCGCGTAGCGAGTCCTATGAGCGTCAAAACAGTGCTCGTCGACCATGTGGGATTTGAAGCTTGAAGACGACCGCGAGGAGTCGGGGGAACCGAAACCTGAGTGGTTCATCCGCTGGTGTTAATCGAAATCTGAACGCGACATCCCATGGCGTATACCGGTGAGCGCGTAGCGAGTCCAAGCCAGTGCCACTAACCGACGGCGACGAGCAGAAGGATGCATAGCGGTCGGATGCAAAAGAAGTTGACAACTTGACATGTCAATCAGGAATAAGTTCAGCTTGTGCCATACACGAAGCCGACGGCGGGGAGCGCCTTCAATGAACGTTAATGAACGCACGACGCAGGTACCTGGCAATTTGAACTTTGACTTGAAGTTGGGAGCGGAAGACCCTTGCCACAGCCACGCCGATATGTCGGCCGAACAGATCCCGCCACCTTTGTCCTCACGACCCTCACCACGATTACCATGTCCCTCCTCGCCCTCCCCGCCCTCCTCCTCCCGCTGCTGCCCCTCGTCCGGGGCCAGGTGAACGGCATGGACATGTCCATGGACGACGGCATGACCCTCGCATCGGGTATGATGAGGCCCTACCTCCACTTCACCCGCGGCGACATCCTCTGGTTCGCTGGCTGGGTCCCCCAGAGCTCGGGTGCCCTCGCAGGCGCGTGCATCGGACTCTTCATCCTCGCAATCGTGGACCGATGGCTTGCCGCCGTGCGCGGCATGATGGAGGCGCATTGGCGCGAGGCCGCCGCTGCCAAGTCGAAGAAGACGAGTGACGATGCGGACGATAAAGGGAAGAAGAAGCTCAAAAGGCGGCTACGTGCCCCGCCGTTCGTCCCGGCTCACGATATCGCGCGCGGGGCACTGCATGCGCTGCAGACGCTGCTGGGCTTTGCGTTCATGTTGGCGGTGATGTGCGTAGTGTTTCTTCAATCCTCCTTCCTTCTTTCCTTCCTTCCATTCGGCGTTGTTGAGCGCTGACCGACCGACCCCTCAGGACCTTCCAAGCCTCCTACATCATCACCCTCGTCCTCGGGCTCGGCGTCGGCGAGATGCTCTTCGGGCGGTACGCCGCCGCCGCAGCGATGCATTGAGCTGGGGGGCGAGTGTACCGTGCGGTGCACCGACTTGACGCTCAATCCACTCTTGGATTCTTGACTCTTGAGACCCTACGGACTCTCGGATGTATACACCATTGATACAGCAAGTGTACACTGTATCGATTATGACTTATTCAATTCATTGCCTGGCTTACGACCTATCCGTTCACCCGCGCCCCAACTCAAGCTCGGATACATACGTCACAACTCCTTTATGTCTGCCGATCTCCGTCTTCCCCACACGTCCTCCGCCTCCACCTCTAATACTGAAATTGAAACCGACCGCGTCGCGCCGCCGACGCCCCTGTACGTCGTCGTCGGCAAGCCCGAAACTCGACCATGAGCGCACCAAGACGACCGGAAACTGAAACTCGGCGACCGACCAGGGACAACGCCTTTGCCGAGCTTCTTGTTCTGACCACGACGACGCCTTCGTATCCCGACCACCGCGACGACCACCAACCAACCCCTTCCTTAGTCTTGGCGATGGAATCATTCTTTCCTTCAGACGGCTGGAAACTCAAATTTTTAATCATTGTCATTGTCGTGATCTTCCAGCCGACCGCTAGCTGCTCTCGAACTCGTTAATTAATTAACGACCTCCCGACGACTCGACTCGATTCAATCAAGCGAAGGGTAAACGGTGGTCGTCTCGTCTCGGGCCGCACCCCATCGAGCAAAACCGACAGCCCGATTCACACGGAGGTCCCCGACGCGACGGACTCCCAACGGCGGCTACTGCTGCGCGCCATCCGACTCCGACTCCGACTCCCACCCCGACCTCGAATCTAACGCAAGAAGGTGAACCCGCGCTCGGACAGACTCGCTGCTCCTGCTCTTCCTTCAGCTGCCTCCTTGAGCAATACTCGCCCCATACAGTCGCGTACCCCGACGCCCACCCCTATACGTCGTTGGCCCGAGCGAAACTCGACCGCGACCGCGCCAAGGCGACCGGCGAAAGGCTGAATCGGCGACCGACCGGGGACGGAGGAATGCGACCCGACGACACCCTCGCTTCGCAATCTTCTCGAGCTCCTTCCTTCCAACTCAGCACTAAGTAACTTAATTATCAACGACCGCCTATTATACCCTTCTCGATTGATCGCAGAGACAAGCCTGAGGGACGCATTTCGAGTGGTACAGCTGCAGATTGTCGATCTTCTCGACCACCCGCAGCTCGGTTATCGACGACCACCTCCCGATGCTGCCCAGCCTACCTTTCCCGATTGTCGACTCGATCAATATTACAGTCACACGATCCAGCCTGAGGACGACGCCCGACATTCCAAGTAGCCGATATGAGCTGAGCTGCGCTGTATCTTATCCTACCCTACCCTACCTTGGCGCATGAGAATCGATCTGCCCGTCTACGTCGACCGCGCGAAATTCGACCGCGACTGCGACCGCGACCGCACCAAGACGACCGTCGACTCTCAAAACTCGGCGACCGACCAGGGACGCAAGAATTCGATCGACGACGCCCCCCCCGCTTGCCAGTCTTCTCGACCACCATCAACTCAGCGCTTACCTCTCGATGCCGCCTCAGCTATGTACCCTGCTCGATCGCAAAGAGACCAGGGACGCGCTTCGCTTCGAATATTACTTACAGCTATACAACCCAGGCCGACGCCCGGCACTCAAAGTAGCCGATATGAGCTGAGCTGCTTCCTACCCTACCTTGGCCCATGGGAATCGAATCGAATCGCCCGTGCTGCGAGCTGTCTTGAAACCCGACGGGGCGGGGCGGGGCGGGCCTGGCATGATTCTGATTCGGAAATGCCATCCGTCGAAAGCTCGATTGTCGCTGTCTCCCTCAATCCTTCGACCTAGACGAGACCATAGCTGGGCCACTGCAGTGCACAATAGACTGCCCACCTGCCCCGTGGGCCCCTGCCTCGTCTCGTGAAACAGCAACGGCTTTCTTTGAATCCACCGCTCCGATACGCACTTCCTCCGGGCCCACGGACCGCAAATTCTCGGAACCGCATTCGCAATCGTTTTTAAAAAAGCGCTGTCTCGTCCCAGTCCAAGTACGTACCTACAAGCACACACATGCCACTCCTCCGAATCCGGAGCTTGGACACTGAGGCGCAACTGCTGTTGCGGCGCCATCCCCGATATGTCTTCGACTCCGAATCCGTCGCTGCTCTTGCTCTTTCGTCAGCCCGAGTAGCACTTGGCACATACCCCTACATACCTGCAATTGTACGGTCACTAGCTGTATGTCGGTGCCTCGCCAAGACACCTTCCACAAATGTATGGCCCTGGCCCAGACCCGGACTTGGACCTAGAAGAGTGTAAGAATACCGCTGCAATCGGTTACATTGAGCGCACATTAATCTTTCCTCTTTCCTGCTCCTTCGAGTTGTGGGGCGTAGAGGCGTCGAAGTGTAAAGCGTAAAGCGTAAGGCAATATGCCCATACCCATACCCATACCTACCTGTACTCGGCGGCGAGCAACGGGATTCGCAGTTAGTGCCTCGCCCTGGACCCCTGGTTACAGTCCAGCAAAAAAAGGAAGAGGAGGAACCCACGATCCAGCAGGAGGCGGAACTCAAGTTTCATGACCCAAATAGGATTCACGGATGCACACATTGCATAACGAGATGGCTATCCAAAAAAACCATTTATTTTTTGTAATGAACGTGTTTTGGTATGCTGGATATGCTAAGATGCGATGCTGGGGTATGTTACTGAGCTGTAATGTACAGAGTCCAATAGATATGAAACGAGTGTGGTGGGCCGTGCACTACGGCCCTCGTCGTGAAGGAAGGAAGGAAGGGAGGGAGGAGAAAGCAGCCTACAAATCCACCCGAATCGCGTAGCTCGCTGCATGTGAGTGGCGGGGAAGCGGGAACGAGCGCAGCAGATCGTGGAACTTGTTCCCTTGCCCATGCGACTGCGCCTGCAAGGGCTTTGAAACTGCGTAGGAATGTGCACTCGGCGCGGGGACGTCCACGTCTATGTCCAAATGTGAATATGGCGTGCGCGGGGACATGCTCGCGAGGCTCGACTGCGGCGAGGAGGGCTCGAGCTCGGGCACGCTCGGTCTTCGGCCTTGGTGGTGGATGTAAGGAGGGGGAGGGGTGAGGTATGCGGGCGGTGTAGGCGTGGGTCTGCATTCGGCCGACACGACCTTGCCGCGCCTTGACGCCTCCTGCGCGAGCCTTAACGCAAGGAACGGTTTTCTCGAGGCGAGGAACGCCTTCTCCGCCACACCTACTAGCCCCTCATGATGCACCACCAGGTCCCCCTCCCTCACGCCTAGCTCCCAGTCCAGCACTTCCAAAAACTCGCGCTCGATCCTTCCTATGTCCCGTTTCCCGAACACGCCCGTGCACAGCGCCCAGTGTACGTTCTTCAGCGAGGAGTCGTTGGTGTACTTCGAGGCAAGGATGAGCGCGCCGAGGAAGACGCGCTCGAGAGCCCACTGCTCGAGGGCGATGGAGATGTGCGGGCGCGCACGGGCGATGTACACTAGGGCGACGAGGAGGGTGGGGGGCGTGACTTCTGCGCGGGAGAGGACGGTGTGCGCGAAGGCGGCGAATTTTGCGCGGTAAGACGAGGGTGAGGGCAGGACGGAGCGCCGGGGGAGGGAGGGGTGCGCGCGGTTCAGGGCGTGGTCGGCCGTTTCCGAGACGCAATCCACGACGTATTCTGTTGGGTAGAAATATTAGAGTTTGTTCGAGGCGAAAAAAGAAAAGACCCACCAATGACATGCCCGTCCAGGATCTTGATGTCGAGGAGCTGCAGGAGTGCAGGTGCGTGCGTTGCGGGGTCGACGAGCGACGCTGTGTGCACCGGCCTCGAGCGCGAAGAGCCGCTGCTAGAAGACGACGACGACGAAGAAGATGCAGGGGAGGAAAACATGTCTGTGAGGGTGGTCGGGCATTCTCGCAGTCGTATTTAAGTATACCCTGTCTCATTGCGGCGCTGTCTCGTTGCGGCGCAGGGAAACTCCTTACACAGCTATATGATCTCCAGTTGATGCCGGCGGTTTGACATCTAATCGCGTTCCATTTTGGTTGTCGCGGCGTTCCTGAGTAGGGATTGTCCGACACAATAAATCAATTCCCAAGACAATGAGGCCCTGCTTCAGGCCGGTAAGTAGGTAGCCGGAATGCCGTAGGTGCCGAAAACATACGATTTCAAAGGGGAAGCTGTTTGGCCTGCAGCGTCAGCGGCGGAGGAATGAGGATCGGGGATGCAAGCCTGAAACTGAGACACGGGTCATCGCTCGTCATCGCGGCCGCACTGGGAGAGGGGATAGCACTAGCGTCGTCATTCTGGCTTTTCGTTTCCTTTTCAGCCACTCTTGGATAAACTCCCGTGAAATCGTCCGTGGAACCTGCGCGCAAGTCGAAATCAAAACGAGTCGGCAGTCCGTGTCGTTGAAATCCATTGCTCACAATTGATTTTTACTCCACCGACTTTCGCGATCTGTATTGAGGGCGGCATTTGCGAGCTTCAGGCCCAATCCTTCGACGTAGGTGTAGTCAATCGAACATTTACATTAGCCATGCCAAATGGGTGAAGATACGATGAATTTGTCGAGAAATACAAGGTGCAACCACAGACGCCCACTAAGAAACACAGACGTGTTTGAAGTCCCAAAGAAGTTTGATTAATCAAAGTCTGCGCAAAAAATATCCAGGAAGTCGGGGATCGCTGACACCGTTATAAATAGGCCATGTTCCTGATTTGACACAAGCTGTCGTGTCATGTCGCACGCGTCCTGTTCGTCCCACTGTTCATCCACAATCCGCACGTAAAGAACCTGCCGATGATCGAGAGGTATCTCTTGCGCTGTATCCAGCCACTGGCTCGAGAAAGCTTGGACAAAGACCGGCACAGAGGACCGGGGAAGGAGTGTCCCATCGAAATTTTCAAGTTTGAGCGAGGTGAGATGCGGCATCCTCTGCAAGAGGTGTAGGAGCGAGTCGTGATGGATCGATGAGCGGAAGTGAAACGACGCGAGAGATGCACTACAATCTGAGCGCGTGATGAGACCGAGGACTGCTTCCTCGTCAGCGGTTCCGTCGGTGGTGAGACTGTGAAGACAGGGCGTCTCCAAGAAATCAAGTAAGGACGTGTGCTTTGCAAGCGTCTCCACAGGGCCACCACCGAATTCGATTTGAATCTGCAGCGCGAGGGAGCGCAGATGCAGGAGGCGAATTGTGCTGTGATGCGTGGGGAGAAGTTCGTTGTCCACTAAAATGAACCAACACTGGACGATATTCGACAGGTTTCGAAACACGGAGAGTGCCTCGGTGTGTAGTGAACGTTGCGGACACTCGTGTGAGCTGGTGCCATGGCAAAGAAAAGGGAGGGCGGATAAGATGGTGTTGATCACAGCAGTGAGCTTGAAGCGTTCGTAGCTGAGGGACAATTGCAAAGACATTCCAAAACCCGTCGTCAAAACTGAGACCAGGCGGCAACGACATGTCAACGGACATGAGAAGGGTCGTCAAGGCAGAGAAACCACGATGGTTAGTCGTTAACTGCTGGAGCAATGCGTAGGTCGAGGAAAAGCCCGATAGTACATGAAGTTTAACCCTTCCCCATCGTGCGGACGAAGCCAGGACGGTATCCAAAACTACGAGATGTGGGTCGGACACTCCCGTCTCCTGGAAGATTGTGACGTTCAATGGTACATTTCCCGAGCGCTCAAGACAGAGTTTGGTCAACGGAAGAGCGCCTGCGTTCTCCGTACGATCGTGAACCCGTAAAATCGTGGACCATAGCGCCAAGTTCGACAGCGCCACAGCGGACCAGTACCGGCAGACGCGAGTGAATAACCATGGGGCGTGCTGGGTCAAGGGGGTTTGTTCGACCGTGTATGAATGAAAGGTTGCGCGGACGATGAGGGAAAAGATATCTCCGAGAATTTCGGGAGGAAGGCGGCGTATTGGAGAGAGGGCGGCTCTATGGACCTTCACGGATTGCAGGAGATCTGTGCGACGGAGCTGGAGGGACGCTATAGTTTCATCAAGCAATCCGATCTGTGACTCGAGTTCGTCGATGTAAGAAACGGCAAGGCTGTATTCCAAGCCGAGTGGCGCACTCGAAGCCAGGAGGTGGGCGAGGGGTGCCGAGGGTGCGGGTGGTTCGGGAAATGCGAAGGAGAATGACATGAGATGGCCTTAGACTCGAAGAGCGCTGAAAGAAAATGTAACCGGTTGTGCGTGGTGTAGGAAGAAAATCGACAAATCGTGTAGCCAATCGGGGCGAGTACTCCCCAGGCTAGTAGGGAGAGGCTCAGACCTTGTCCTATGATCCAAATATCTCGAACCAATGGATCTGGAGTCGAGAGACGATGAAGATTCTTGGAAGGTTCAGAGCAATCAGAAAACAACATAACCAAGCAGTGATGTTCCCATTCCACACAAATTCAACCGCATCGTGCCCGAGGGGAAAAAAAGGCAAGATAACAGTTGAAGCTTCGAAGGGTCTCCATTAAATCAATACGCAGCTGAAATGAATTTTATCGAACATCCCAGAGCGAAGAAATAGATGTATGTACGTGAGTGCAAGAAACATTCGACCTATGCAGTACTACAGAAATAAAGGAAATGCGAAAATGGATCTGAGTAACACGAGTAGGCTGGTAGAGGATGCAGCAGTCAAACTAAGAGATATATCACCGGCGGAACCCGACGAATCGAACTGCAGCCTGATGCAACCAGGACAAGATGTTTTCCGAGCGATGGGCAGACCCGCAAAATTCGTTAGTAACCAAAGCGCTCGAAAATGATATTCGGCAAGGTGGAGAATGGTACCACCGAGATGAACAGACCATCTTTGTCCAATGTATGAAGCATGCGGGTGATGTCGCGCGCGTCCTGTGAATCCAACAGCTCGTCCACAATCCGCACTTGGACCTGCCGAGAATTGTCGGGAAATGCTAGTTCACGTGTGGCACCGATCCATTGTTTCGAGAACGCTTGGATGAACTCTGGCACGGAGGACACGGGGAGGAGCGTTCCGGCAAAGTCACCAATGACGAGCGATGTGAGGTGCGGCATCTTCTGCGCGATGCGGAGCATCATGTTATGATCGATAGAGTCGCATGAGTGGAAGTGCAACGATGCAAGAGATGCACCACAATCCGAGCGCGTGATGAGACCTAGAACCGCTTCCGCGTCGGCAGTTTTGTGGGTGGTGAGGCTTTGGAGACAGGGTGTCTCCAAGAAATCGAGCAAGGAGGTGTGTTTTTGGGACGGTAAATGGGAATCGACCTCGAGCTCCATCTCCATCTGCAGGGCCAGTGAGCGCAGATACGGGAGGCGAGTTGTGGTGTAATCCACAGGGAGAATCTCGGTCTTCGAGATTGCGAATGTGCATTCGACGATGTCCGATAGCTTCCGAAGCGCGGCCAGTGCCTCGGTGTTGGAAGCAAATGTTGTGGACAGACGGGTGAGCTGGTGCCATGGCAAAGAAAATGGGGCGCGAACAAAATGATCACCCTCCCAGCAGAGAGCCTGGAGAGATCTTAGCAGGGGCGCAACTGCAAAGACGTCCCAAAACGCTCCGTCAAAGGTGTCCTCCTCCTCAAAGGTCAAATCGATGGAAATGAGAAGGGTATTCAGGGCAGAGAAGCCGCTGTGCATACTCGTCATCTGCTGGAGCAAGGGAGGTTGCAAATAGAGGTTGGCTGCTCCCCATCGTTCAGACGAAGACACGGCGGCAGCGAGAATGAGATGTGAGTTCGCTGACCTAGCGTGACTTTCGTGCAAAATCTTGACGGTCAACGGCACATTTGCTGATCTATGCAAGCAGGTATTTGTCAATTGGACCATGTCCTGTCCCCTCATAAGATCCAAGTCCAGAAAGATCAGGGACCACAACGCGGGAGTCGCCAATGCGACATCGGACCAGCGCCGACAGATGCGAGTAAACAACCAGGGAGCGTGCCGGGTTACTGGGGGTGCGACCTCGGATATATCGCCGAAATGGAACGTCGTGTGGACGACGAGAGAAAATATCTCCCCAAGGATTCGGCAGGAAGGCGTCGGATGGGGGAGAGGATGGGTTTATGGGTTTTTACGGATTGCACGAGATCTGCGCGCCGAAGCTGAAGGGACGCCAGGGCTTCGTCAAGTAATACAATCTGTGACTCTAGTTCGCCGATGTAAGAAGTGGTAAGGCCAGCTTCTATGCTGTTCGGTGGCGCATTCGAATGAAGGAGATGAGAAATGGAGGTCGGGGCAGAGGGTGGGTCAGGAAATGTGAAGCCAGGGGGCGCCATGTTTACGGGGCGGAGAGCAATGATCCGCGGGACCTTTTCGGTAAATTTGTTTGGAGGAGCTGAGAATTCATGCTGGTCAGAGCGCGTGTGGAATCGGACTTGAAATGTACGAACTGTGAGTTGTACCGAAAACGCGGTCACAGCGCAATGGCTCCAAGCCAACCTGGAAACAACGTGACCAACTCCGGAAGTGATCAATGATGGTGGGTTCGGATCAAGCCGCCTTCTCAGCTCACATGACTATCACGTGCTTCGCAGCGCCTTCTGGTCTGATTTGAGGCAGTTCAAAGTGATCCAAGATCTTATTCAGAGGCACCTCGCTTCGGCCTTTCTCCGAGTCCCCTCATTTCACACCTAGTCTCCTGGTCCACAAATGCCAATCTACACTCTCAACACCATGGGCCACGCCATAGATAAAGACACAATGAAGAGCTTCGTCAAGGCTCTCACGGCCTTGCACATACAGACATTCCACTCGGACTCCGCAGCTGTCCGCGTCGAGTTCGTCATCGGTCCGTGTGAAAATACGCGCTTCCGCTTTGTTCGGGCCTTTCTCTCTATTATAATTTTTCACTGACGCGACCTGAACCTATCCAGGGCGGATATGGGTTTAAAACCCGCTAAAGGACTGTTTGGCTATGATATTACCACGGCGCATCTAGTTGCGCAGGTCGTGTGGAATGGGAGTGCGGAAGAGTGGCAGGAGTATTGCAGGAAGATCGTCAAGCTCTGGGGCCCGCAGTTGAGGACGGTTGTGCTGCAGAGAGTGGAGTGGGAGTTTGAGGTTGAGGAGCAGGGCCGGCTGGGGCGGATTGTCGGCAATGACAATGGCAATGCCGGTGAAGGGGGAGAGACATGAGAAGGTGAACTTATATTCAAGCTGTGTGATATTGTTAGGGATGTCGCATTGGCCTTGTCTTACTTATCCTCATTCGTGCACTTGACAGTCTCCGAGATAGTCCGGCGCGCCGGACCGGAGACAGGCTTGCTCCGAACCTACAATGATGGCGGCTTTCTCCGAGTCGTTGCTTTCCCTCTCAGACTCAGTGCCCTCCTAAAACAGACTCTATCGATTCCTAAGCAGCCATTTAATTACTTGTCGGAATCTCTAAGGGATTGTAAGTTAAGGTATATATAGCAAGTCTGTTAATCATTAACTCTGAGTCAATAGTTGATTTTCTATGGTTCAATTTACGAATACTTACTGCAGGCATACAGCACTCAAAAACTTCCGGCTCAACTAGAAGCGGTTAGATAGCACATAGCTCCCCCTGCATCAGCGTGGCTGGAAACACAGGATGGCGGGAGAAGCTTGGAGAAACTATTTGTTCGAAATTTTCACATGGAGTGCGGTGGTTTGGTAAAGGCGGGAAAGCAAATAAATGGGCTGAAAACACCCGGATTCGAGGTGCAGGACGTCATGGATCCGTCCCCGCATGCCGTAAGAATTAATATTTCCTAGCATGCCGCACCAGACGGGTGTAGAACGTCTGAACATTCCCTTGCTTGCGAGCGGGGGCGACGTAAATCAATCATAGATAGGAACCGGTTCCAAACTCGTACAGATAGGCACGGACCACCTATGATCTGGAATGGGAAAATGTAGTGGAGTAGAAGTCGCGAACCAAACCAAGTCTAGGATATATATCAATCGGACGACACTCGAATGTCAGGCATCAGAATCAGGAGGGCGTCATAGGTGATTGATTCCCTTGTTCGGCATCGAAGTCGATATTTCCCGACAACTCTGGGTACCTCCTAAATCGAAGTTCAACGTTTGAAGTCCTCGCTTCAGGAACCCTGCTCTTGTAGGGTCCGCTCGCGTGAACTGCGGGAAACTCGCGCAACCCAGCCCTAGAGAGAAATTACTATAAACGAACACAACGAAACAAAGTTTAACTACTAGTAGAATCTAGATATAGGTCAATGACGCACCCAGCGGCACCAAATCAGATCAGACAAAGTGTGGCTCAACCATCTGCGTAGACTAACAACGCCTATCAGGGACCGAGGTAAGGCGTTGCATCCGAGTCGGAGAACCGTGTCCACTTCGCCGCTACGAACTAGAGCAGCTAGCGTAAACCCGCAACCCAGGGTAGGTTGAGCAGACCAGATATGACGAGTGACAGGGAGGAAAGCAGGGCCAGATCCAGACTCGTCGCTTTCGGGCATAGTACCAACACGCCTAAATTTCTAAGAAACTCGTAAGATCTAGACGTCATTCCAAATATGTTTTGAATACTTCGAGACCGTATTGAGACCCAGGGTTCAACTAAACGAAGCTATGGTTGGAAATTTCAGAAAAGGGAAGTCGCGTAACACCCCCGGATCTTTGATACTGTGCCTCCCGCCCTGCGCGACTCCTTATAGTACTCCATTGCATGCAGTGTTTTTAGATGCCGAACCGTCGAAGAGGGGTCTAAGAAAGATTCCGACCCGGACTTCCCTTTGTTGCGGATGAACCTGCCATCGGAACAGAGGCAACTCCAATTATCTCAATAGTCCTCGCCGCGGCGGAATCGGATTGATTGTGGGCGAATGCCGATTGTTTTCAGTCTCCGCATGTCACGGAGGGCTCTGGGGAAAGGGGCGAAAATTACAAGGCAAAGAATACTTTTTTGATTCCGCGCCGAGGAGAGAACGCCAGGAGTCAGTCGAGGTGGCCGCGGCAGAAATCTAGTTCATCGATATAAAAAGCGGTAATGCCAGCCTCTATGCTGTTCGGTGGCGCATTCGAATGAAGCAGATGAGCGACGGAGGCCGGGGCAGAGGGTGGGTCAGGAAATGTGAAGCCAGAGGAGGGTGTCATTTCTGCGGGCAGCGGGACTGGAAATCTGAAAGATGCTGGTGCTTAATTCACGAAGCTAAAAACACTGATTAGGGCACGCATGAAATTGCACGCAGATAGACGAACTTTTTGAGTTTGTACGCAGACTCAGTTGGGTCTGTTGAGTTTCGGAGCCGTCCATGTTGAAAACGTCAACATCCCACAAACCAGCTCGAGATCGCCAACTTGAATTGCAAACAAAGAACACCGCTTTCAAAGCTCCGCCATCCCACCGGATTTTCGTGGGATCTGGATAGCCAAAAACATATTGCGCTGAGTCGATAGTTCGACGATGTCCGGGAATCGCTCCACCGTGTCTTCCATGCCGCCCGGACATAAATTCTAGCGATGGCTCCCAGCATTTTTGTCGAGCCTTGGCGAGTGATTGTTGTATTGTTGCTTTGCTGGGTTTACCGGATTGACGCGAGCCTAGAGCTTACAAGACCACTACAATCCACTGAACGGTTTGCTTGTGTTTATCTTACAAGGGGCCGATAAGGATCTTATCAGACCGTTGCCTTATAAGGCTGTTCGGATTTTTCCGACAATTGGCGAGTCTCAATCCTTGTTCCGAGATCACCCGGACCATTCTGTGCCTGCTCCTGAATTGAAGGATATATATTCAGCTCCTCATCCCTGGTATTAGATATGACCACCCTCGCAGCGTACTATGATGGTGGCTTTGCACCCATCTCCCACTTCCCCGCCGAACTTGCGATCGAAATATTCTCACACAACAGCTCCGTCGGCTTCCTCGATGGAGACACCGAGTTATGGACCGAGCTGGACCGCCTGGCGAACGTTGGGCTCTTGACGTTGTCCCAGGTGTGCTCACGATGGCACAGCATCGTTTTTGACACCCCCAGACTGTGGTCGGTGTTGCCCTTGCACGGGGTTCTCTGGCGCACACCATTTGGCCTCGCAAAAACGATCGCATTGTTATCAGCTGCGTTGGCGCGTAGCCGGAACGCTCCACTTTCGGTGGCGATCTTCGAGAGCCTGGCGCCTCGGAGCGGCACAATGACAACCCGCCATCCTGTATTCCAGCTACTTGCCCAACACTCGCATCGGTGGCGGTCGGCAGATTTCACCTTTTCCATGGCGAACCTCGATTTCTCTTGCTTGAAAGGGAAACTGCCGCTTCTGCGGAGCCTCAGAATCATCACCCTCACGATGCCACGGTCCCCGCATACAGTGGACTTTTTCGTGGGAGCCTCGCAGTTGAAGAGCCTCACGTTCTCCGCGGCGGCCCTCGACACAATCAGTACTATCGTACCCATCCCACAACTCAATGAATTTGGATGCTGGGGCGTGACGCCTGATACCGCTGCCCGCGCTCTATCTCTAGCATCCAAGTTGCCTTGGGGTGCGCGGCTTTTCCTCTCGTTGTTCTTTGACGTCCAGCCAGCAGACACAACTCAACCAACACCCCTACACATTTCACCCACGAGCTTGACCATTTCCTGTCTCGAAATACTTTCTTGTCACCATCCACATGCAACCTCTCAACCGCTCGGCCACATTTTTGAGAGTCTGACGTTGCCGAACTTGGAGGAACTGACACTGAAGTACCATCGTCGGCCGTTGATTCTGGAATGGCCACACGAACAATTCCTCAGATTGTGCGAGCGTTCCGCATTCCCTCTGTGCCTCAATGTGCTCCGCATCGTCAACCTCCGCATACCAGAACGGGAGCTGATCCAAGTTCTGTCTGTGCTGCATACACTCGAACATCTCGAGATCATGGAGAGCAATGGCGACTCCGGCGCGGCCTCTTCCGATTTCCTCATCACCGACAACGTTCTCCGCGCTCTCACATTCCCCGCACGCCGTCTGATTCCGCGGCTACGCCATTTCGCCTGCGACTCGCACTGGCAGCTGCAGTGCGCATGCGATGTCTTTCTCGACTTTGTGAAGTCGCGGCTGGAGGAGTCCGCGTCGAGTGTCTTTCGGGTCGAGATATGGTCACCGCCGGATGGCGATGAGACATTGTTTTGTGCTGCGTCGTTCCACGCGCGGTTGCAGGACCTTGCCGCAGACAGTAAAGGCACGCTCCTGTACGACCTCACGGCGAGAGTCGTATAGCAGCCCACCAGTCCGCCAGCGCATTACCCTCCTGGTGCGAAAGCTTCCCCCCGGCACGACCCGGTACCCGATTCCGCCCACACTTTCGCATATCGCTGCCTGCGTCCTTCAAGTGCCGTGATGTCAGGCGACTGTGTTTGGGGTGCGGATGCAGCAAGTGTATTAGTGCCGCGGCAGAAATCTAGTTCACCGATATAAAAAGCGGTAAGGCTCTACGCTGTTCGGTGGCGCATTCGAATGAAGCAGATGGGCGACGGAGGCCGGGGCAGAGGGTGGGTCAGGAAATGTGAAGCCAGAGGAGGGTGTCATTTCTGCGGGCAGCGGACTGGAAATCTGAAAGATGCTAGTGCTTAATTCACGAAGCTAAAAACACTGATTAGGACACGCATGATATTGCACGCAAATAGACGAACTTTTTGAGTTTGTACGCAGACCCAGTTGGTTCTGTTGAGTTTCGGAGCCGTCCATGTTGAAAACGTCAACATCCCACAAACCAGCTCGAGATCGCCAACTTGAATTGCAAACAAAGAACACCGCTTTCAAAGCTCCGCCATCCCACCGGATTTTCGTGGGATCTGGATAGCCAAAAACATATTGCGCTGAGTCGATAGTTCGACGATGTCCGGGAATCGCTCCACCGTGTCTTCCATGCCGCCCGAACATTCTAGCGATGGCTTGCAAGAAGCCTTACGGGTCCAGTCTCTTCTGTTCAAAGTCATTTCTTCACTCATAAGTAATGTGCAATGTTCATCATGCATCCGTCATCATTATCATCACTAATGTTGCCGCGACTCACTAACTAATAACTCGACTTGATCTGGAAATCGACTTGACTCGAGTCGACTTAGCCACTCGAGTCAACCAAGTCGACGAAAATTTCCAAATCACTCCAAATGCCTCCAGTCGTAAAAACTCAAAAGGTGAAAATTAATTTTTTACCTGTCATAGGAGGTTGTATCGCAAGGCATGCAAATGTGATGCTATCACAAACATCACAAAAAAAAATTCATGACCCAATCGCTTCCTTATGCGGAAAGATGAACCTACTTGGGGACCCGAAGGCTTGAGGCTCAAGTCGACCTCAAGTCGACTGTATCGACTTGACTCGACTCGGCTCAAGTCGGCGCCCCAAGTCGACTTAGGGAGTCGTTTTTTCCCAAGTCGCGGAACATTCATCACTCAGCTTCCAGTTCAAGTTCGGTCCCGATTCGATTCTATTTAAACAGTGTAGCCTTGTGGATCAAAGGCAGGATGCGTGGAGGGTGTCATAGGTAATTCCTATTCGGCACCGGAGTCGATATTTTCCGACAAAACAAAGATACCTCCTAACCGAAGCCCAACATTTAGAGTCCTACTTCGGGAAGCCCTGGTTTTGCAGGGCCTGCTCACTTGAACCACACAACCGTAGGATTCAGAATTACTGTCAATAAAATCCAACGAAGTGACGTTCAACTTGCAGACTGCAGATACAGTCGATGACACACCCAGTACCGGCTCGAAATCAAACACAAGTGGAGCTTATGCATTTTTCGACACCTGAACAGCGGATCAGGGTCCGAGGTAAAGAAGTTGCGTCGACAAAAAAAACGAACTGGACGTACAGTGCATTGTGGAGCCAAGCTGTCAGTGTGACACTGGAATAATGCACGACCCAAGGTAGGTGGAGCAGACTAGACCCGCATGGCGAACGGCAGGCTGGGGAAGCTGGGCCAATAAAATCGGAAGATCTAGACGTCAATCCAAAAATGCGAAGTTACTCAAATGATAAGATTGTAAATTTCGTCATTGAGGTGGGTCACTCCTTTGTTGCGGATGAATTTAAACCTGCCGTCGGAACGGAGGCAATTCCAATGATCTCAATAGTCCTCGCCGCGGCGCAGTTTTTATCGAGGAGATGATTCAGATTGATTAAGGGCGAGCGCATGCCAGGGGAGGGCTCGGTGTCACAGTTTATTCACTGAATTGACTGGGGAAAAGGAGAGGATTTTCAGGGCCAAGAAGTTTTTTTGGTTCCGCCCCAGGAGAGGAGTCGAGGCGCTGCGGCACAGGACTTGACCAATGTTCGATGAGAAGATCGGGGCCGCTCATCAAATCGCTCCCACGTATTCGTGCCGTCGGAAGGAAGGCGAAAAAACAGCGAGCCATCGGCGAGCAACAGCCTAAAGATCGCGAGGTGACTGCGCTTTCACAGCCCTTTATTTGACCACGACACCTCGATGTAGAGTGTACTGCGCAAGTGGCGAGGTAGAGGACTTCGTTGAGACTGCGCACAAGAACGAGCCAGTGATCAAGGCGAGCCGAATCAAGCCAGCCATGTGTTAAACGGCGATAAGAGAGATCGAGAAGATAGGATAAGATCGCCCACAAATCCACCGCGCAAACCAAGCGCAAACGGTTGAACTCGTTTCTCCAGGTAGCTAGATTTCCGGTAGAGGCCCGAACTCTTCATCCATCAAGTTCGGAACTGGTCCAAAAGCAAGGCAGGCCAGCGAAAGGCAGAGTCGCACCGGCGGGATTGTGCACAATATCATATTCAGGATGACAGCTAGCTGGCAGTCTAACTGGGAAAAAACAAGAAAAGACCTATAGTATCAAGCAGTGCGTCCTCTCAATATGCGAAAATAACCTGTCTTCGGGTTCCGCCTCCCGGACGCATGCAGGCAAGCAGATCTAGGGAAATACTCATGAGCGAAAAGAAAAGACCACCTGCCCAACCCAGCAAAATAAAGTCGATAGAGCCTGGAGACGCAATCCAAAAATTGCCTGGATTGAAGACTTAGACTGAGCGCTGAGCGGGACGCCATCAAGTCCACAGACGTTGAACAGTGGCGGGCGTCGTTAAGTCCAAAGACGTTGACCAGCAGGCGACAATCAAGGCGGGGATAGATACTATCATTGGTTAGTTGGACAGACAGCAAGCCGGCGAGTCAAACCACCGAGTATCTTGCCAGACCAGTGCCAGTTCTAGCCTGAAGATGCACTTGCCCAAAGTGGAATACAAGACGACGACTAATGCAGACCAGAATAAAAACAACTCGGACAACCTTGGCAGGCCGACGCCCACACTCCCCGAGTTTCGACCCTGGGATGATTGGCAGTCTGAATCTGAAGACCGAAGAGTCCGAGGTATGTTGCTATGCGGGTTGCAGTTGGAAACACGGCACCGCGGGCATTCAAGATTTTACGCGCTGTGATTAATCCCTCGCGCTGCCAGTGAGCTGCAGGACCCACATGCTTGCAGTCGGGTGCGTTCCACGTCCGATGAGAATAGATATCGCGATTTGATCGCACGTAACCATTGTCCAGCACTCAGTCCGACCAGGACGTAGCGAGTCCTGGTTCGAATACAAGCAGTGCTGTGCGATCATGTCGAGGGTTGTCTGTTAATTCTCAGACTCGTCTTGACTCGTTAACTCGGGACAGAGTTCACCGGCGCGAGCGCGCGACGGCGGAATTGATTTTATGTTATTTGCCTCAGCCAGGATTCCGATGGGCACGTAGCCATATGATCTGGAAACCCCTGCTGCGTATGCGCGAGTGGCATACGAGGCCTTGTACACATGTGAGCGCAGTGGCCACTGGAAGGTTGAGGCCTGAGGCCGGGAACAAGTGCGAGTCGGTGATCATGATGTTTCGAAGCGGAGCTATTCGGCCGAGTCTCGCTTCTGACTCCGACTGTGACTTGACTCGGAAATGCTGCTCGCTGCCTCCAGCCTGAAAGACGTGTACACGAACCCCGCTTGAAGATGAAAATCATCTGCGCTCTGCTCTGCTCATGGAGGTTGGCCTACAAGTTGACAATTCGGAAAATTGGCTCGGACACGGCACGACGCAGCACTGACTGGATGACGCGTACGCGTCCCCTTTCTCAAGCCCGAAACTCAAGCCCGAAACTCGACGCCAGACCGCGACGAGATGATTATGAACGCAATTCGATTGTTATGCGGCCTGTTGTTATACGACCGCCGATCTTCTCGACGACCAGTGGCACAAGCATCCGACAGGTCTCCCTGATGAAAGAGCTCGAGACTCGATATCATGGACGTTGTCGAACGGCGGGCAATCGATGATCTCGACGACGAACAAGCTGTCGACTACCATAATTGTACCTCACCATCTTTCATCCTTCGTTACGCTCGACTCAAGCCAACTCCATACATATCGAGCTGGATCATGCGCCTCCCGGCATCTCGTCTCGTCGACCGATCTTCTGGACGACTGTGACATCGATCATGATGAACCCACCCGATTATTGGACCTGTGGACCTCGATTTAGCTTCCTTGCTTGCGCTCCGTCCCGCCGATCTTCTTAGCTGATCCCTCCCTCCCCACTCCCGCTCCGCCCGTACGCTCTGAATCAAATACCTCACGCCCAATACATGCTCGCGGGCTGTCCCTGCTTCAGGAAGGGCGACGAATCAGTTTTCAGCGGGCGAGCTACAGAGGACAAACCCACCGCTGTAAATCTTGGCCCGTCCATCCCGCATATACTTCTACTTATGCGCGTAATTGTCCCTCCTCCCCATCAAACGAACAACTTCCTTCCTTGAAGCCTGTGGGTCCCCTCCGTCCGCCGTCTTCGGGCTCCTTACCCTCACTCTTTCCTTCCTTCCTTCAAGTCTGTGGGTCCCGCCTCCTCTTGTGTCTTGCTCCCACATTCTCCTTCTGCTCAGGCCGTCTTCGCGCTCCCTCTCGCTTTGCTATCTCTCGAATCCGTCCATGGCCAACCCCGTCTTCATTGGTCCTCGATATCTATCTTGTTTGCGCCTCGAGTACAAGACCGGAGCGGTCGATCGTTTCCAAGACGTAAGACGCAAGACGATCTCACGCTCCGGCTCCTCTCCGTTCGAGGCGAACGAGTGTCGGGTTGTCCTACGCGGGGTGCGGAACCAACGGATGCATACAGACAGGAGCCGTCGGCGATTCCGAGTCCCACGGAGAGCAGGCAGGCTCCACCACGTTCCGGCCTGGGTTTCGATGGACGCGGAGGGAGGTCCTGCGCCGAAGATGGACGACGGAAAGTCTCCTGCGCGCCATCCGCGGGTCCGATGCGCAGCACAGCAGGTCCGCTCCCTTCGGTCGGTCTGCGTCTGCGCTCCTGGCCTCCGGCGCCCCTCGCCTCGAGGACCCAGCACCACACATTGTGCGCCAAGCACCGGGCACCAATGAAGTATCAGTATGTTATGTATGTACCAAGCACGGAAGACCAGTATACGATACGCATTGTACTACTCGGAAGACGCGAAGGATTACTCAGACTCGGACGATGCGAGACTCAAACAGAGGCCGACTCCACACTCACCTCCAGTGCCACTGAACGCGGGCCCGACGGATACGGGCGGTGTCCGCGTCCCACGGAGGCGGGACTGGGAGGCAGACAGGCTCCACCTCGATTCCGACCAGGCTTCCGGCGACTTTGTCGATTCACGACGGACAGTTGCAAACAGTAGGCCATTTCGAGTCTCACGGAAGGCTCCACCACGATTTCGGCCTCAATTCTGACCAGGCTTCTGACGAACGAATGGCCGGATGGACGACGGGCAGCACGGACGATTCTGAGCCCTCGGACGGATTCCGATCTGACGGCACCACGCCTCCGATTCCGCCCCGACGAGGGCTGCTTCACGATTCCGACCTTTCCGACCGTCACGACGCGGCCGCCGCTGCACCTCCACTCCTTCCTTCTTTTCTTCTCCTTCCCCTACCCCCTACTTCCGTCTGGCCTCGCGCGCCGCTTACCGCCACCGCACTGCCAGCAACTTGGAATCTGGCGCAGGAAACAAAACAAACCTGAAGACTGCACCGACGATGCGATGCGATGCGATGCGCTACGATACGCCGCCGCCGCTTTCTCTTTCTCTTTCCCAATAGCCGGACCCTACCGCCGTCCGTATGTCCGCACGTAGGTGCCCTACCGCCGCCATTCCGAGCCGAAGTCGCGATCGGCTATCCACGTACGCCGCATTGACACAAAGCACATGTGTACTGTACAAGTTGCACGTAGAAGGAAGAGTGCAAGTACGTATGTACATAATAATGCAATACAATGCAATGAACGCAATCTATCATATCATATCAACCGCTCGACGTGCACAATTATTACATTCCCTGCTTCTCAGGCGTTGTCGATGTACCGGTACCGCGCCGAGGACGACGCGTATGTATGTACGTAGCTTAATGCAAGCCGGGATTTACCGGGCACCGGAATCCACGTTCGCGTCTATGTAGGGTGTAGCAATGCTTCTTCAAGCTTCAAGCGGTGTCGCGTGATTGTACATTGTCCGCGAGGCAAAGTCGCAATATACCCCACAGTTCGCGTCTAGGGCGTAGCGCGCGTGATTGTACCGTATTGTCCGCGAGACAAGGTTGCAATATACCCCACAGTTCGCGTCTAGGGCGTCGCGCGCGTGATTGTACATTGTCCGCGAGGCAAAGCAATATATCCCACCCCACACTCGCTCGCCTCAGCTAAATTGCTACCGGGGTCGGTTACAGTCGCGCTTGGCCTGGACATGTGCTAGCCATTTATTTCTTAAGCTTACTTGTATCTATATCGATTTATATCACTGGCCAAACTCGGCGGGTGCTTTATTGTACTTTCACTTTCCGGATCTTCGGAGCGCAAGCTGAGGCTGCAACTGGGGCGGGTCTCCGAGTCAAGTTTCAAATTCTTATGCATATGTGGAACGAATGTAGCATTTGTACTAAGGTAGCACTTGCACAAATTATAATACACCGTGTCATCTCCCCAGATCGTCCTATCAATTAATTGCAATTGCGATACCCCGTCCCCGTCCTGGAATCTCAATTGAATCTTCCAAGGAATTCACTCCAAGTTTGGCTATCCAAAAACTACATTTATTTATTCTGTTGTGTTGCTTCCTATTCCTAATGAATGCATAAAGTACGCGCGGGTACTGGGGATACGATAGATAAGTAGGTGTAAGTAGGTGTGGTAAGGTTATGTACCGAAGGCGAAGTGCGATGAATAAGTAGTTGTGCAATAATGTAGCAAATTGTGGGCAAGTGCGGGTGCAAATTGTGAGCAGTGCGAGATGATGGGATGAGGAAGAAGAGAGGGTGGAGGGGGGCAGTGCGCTACGGCCCCCATTGTGCATTCATTGGTTTCGAGGCGAGGGTGGGCGGAGCGACGGGCACATGCTGTGATGTGCGATGTGCCTGCTGGTCGTCCGTGCGGCCGCGCGAGGGCGGCCGGTATGTGCAAGCAATGCAATGCAATACAAGCCAGATAGTGGCGAAAGTGGCGGCGGAAGCGGGGGGCAGGCGTGCGTTGCAGGCCTCCGCCTACGCATCGACGCGGTACCCCCCGCCCCGTCGGCGCGTGCGCCTGCCGCGGCAGGGGGAACGACCGCAGGAGCTCGTGGAACTTGCCCCCGCTCGCCTGCTTCACCGGCGAGGCGTCCACGTCCATGCGCACGTCCTCGAAGCCCTGCCGCGCGGAGTACGGCGTGCGCGGCGACATGCTCGCGAGGCTGCTCTGCGGGGAGGACGGCTCGAGCTCGGGCATGCTCGGGCGGCGGACGTGCGTGTGCGACCGGTGGGGAGGAGGCGCGAGGTGCGTGTGCGCGGGGGGTGTGGGGCGGACGGCCAGGCGGGAGCGGGAGCGGGAGCGGGACGCGAGGAGGGGTTTGCGCGCGGCGAAGTCGGCGTCGTGCGTGCGCTTCACCTGCACGCGCGACGCCACGAGCCCCTCGTGGTGCACGACGCACTCGGCCTCGCCGACGCCCAGCTCCCAGTCCAGCACGTCGAGAAACTCGCGCTCGATGCGTCCTACGTCGCGCTTGCCGAAGACGCCGGTGCAGAGCGCCCAGTGGACGTTCTTGAGGGTGGAGTCGTTGGTGTACTTGGAGGCGACGATGAGGGCGCCGAGGAAGACGCGCTCGAGGGCCCACTGCTCGAGGGCGATGCTGAGGTGCGGGCGGGCGCGGGCGATGTAGACGAGGGCGACGAGGAGCGTGGGGGGTGTGACTTCTGCGCGGGAGAGGACGGTGCGCGCGAAGGCGGTGAATTTTGTGAGGTAGGGCGAGGGGTGGGTGCGCGGGGAGGTGTGTGGACGGCCCATTGCGTAGTTGACTGTCTCGGAGACGCAGTCGACGACATAGTCTGTAGGGTAGAAATATTAGAGTTTATTCGAGGCGAAGGAGGAAAAGACACACCAATGACATGGGAGTCTATCTTGATGTCGATGAGCTGGAGGAGAGCCGGAGAGTGTGTTGCGGGGTCGACAAGGGACCCGGCGTGCACGCTACCAGTGCTGCTCGAGGAGCTGGAAGAGCTAGAAGAGGAAGACGAGGAGGAAGCAGGCGACGCAGCAAACATTTGCGGGGGCGGTAGATGGTGGTGTCTTGCCGGGCATAGTGGCAGAGTATATATACCTGTCCAAGAAAATAGTGAATCAGGCAAAGCAAAGGATCGGAATGAATCGAGATCCACCAATGACTCGCTGTCAAACCAGTTCGCTTCCAAATCCGGATTCAGATCGAGATTGGCGGGTTGGCCTAAAGCTGGCTAAAGCTGTCCGGCGTCTAATTAACCGTGCCGTCCAACCATATCCATGCCGAGCCGCCTTCAAGTTGGCCCAAATCTATCATCCTATAATGTATGCAGTAAAAAAATATCCAGTACACACGGAATATCCTTGATGCCCCGCGACACCCGCACACCGCACCCCGCAGGCGCGCCGCAGGAGCTCGAAACTCGCCGCAGCAGCGCCTTCGCTTAAGTACAACGCCCTCCTCACAAGGCACAACTGCCATTCAGGCAATTGCCACCCCCGTGCGGCGCGCACTCCACCCGACATCCAACCTCCGACCCGACTCTGCGCGCCCTCACCCTCGTTTTGATCCTATTCCGCCTCGCGCGAATTTGGATGCCGACGTCGTCGCCCAATGCGGCTTTGAACGACTCGGCGTGATTTGATCTGCTATCACTGCGATTCCGTCGGGGCGCTGTCAATTTCCTGGGTCAAATTTTCAGAAATGAACAGAGCAGCGTGCAATCTGTAGCCTGTTTCCACAGGGCGCATTAACATTAGACGTTGCATTAGACAGTACCACCGGCTCCGCGCCCGTGCAATTCGCGCATTCGCTGCCTACGCCTGCCCGCTGCAGCGTTCAGGTTGTAGGCATTCGACATCATCACTTACCACGTCCCCGGCGTCGCGCCCGTGCAATTCGCATTTTACACTGGAAGCTGACTGACGATGATGATGACGGATGCATGATGGACATTGCACATAACTTATGAGTGAAGAAATGTCATTGAACGAGAGAGACTGGACCCGTAGGGCTTTTTGCGAGCCATCGCTGGAAAGTTCGGGCAGCATCGAAGACACGGTGGTGCGATTCCCGAACATCGTCGAACCATCGACTCAGCGCAATATGTTTTTGGGTACCCAGATCCCACGAAAATCCAGTGGGATGGCAGAGCTTTGAAAGCGTTTGCAATTCAAGTCGATCTCGAGCTGACCCTGGGCCGCCGTGCAGTGCAACTTGGGTCTCGTATATGTCTCGTATGTTCAGAATTAATTATGCATTACTACATATTACTCCGGCGCATCACTCCCACCCGCCGGAAGTAGATTTGATGTGTTTGGCCGGCGCGCCCGCCCGGGCGAATAGTAAAACTGATCCATATCTTTGCACGTCAATGCCGTGCCGGCGCCGTCCAAGTCGGAATATTGCGTCGCGGGAAGTGGAGTAGCGTCACGTTTAAAGGCGAGCAGAGGCCGGAACGTGGCCCGCGCAGGAATATATATAATGCAGCAGCGGACGGCGTGGATGAACGGAAATAAAAGTAATAATAATATTCGAGTTCGACCCAAGGGTCGCGCCACTAACTTACGGGGTGGTTCAGCGTTCGTGGTTAATAAATGGACGGGTTTTTCTGTCGTCCTTTTCTCTAATACATTCACCGCTATTTACAGTGCACTCATTCTCTCGAGGCCCAATGTCCCTGCACGCGCATCAGCCGCACCCTAAGTTGACTTTGACGCCCGTCGCCCCGCCGCCGCCACAATTGTTTTTTTAACAGGGCTGCCAGAGCGGCTGTTATGTTTCCTATGTTTTTTCCCACATTTTTCGCTGCGCTGACTCACCTTGACTCACTCGATCACTCGACGCGGGATTCCCACATACGCGCATTCCTTGAAAAATTTCCTCTGCGTAGCCGTACTCGCGCTTCAAGTCGCGAATCGTTTTGACTTCCCTGTCTCTGTCCTTGCCGAGCAGGCAGGCGCGAATCGAGAATCGAGTGAGTTTTTGTTTTGATGCCCGGAAGGAAAGCGAAAGCGCTGTCCCGGCGACGGCGGCCTCCTATCCATATACGCGGGCGGCGGGCGCGTCCCGTCCAGCCCCAATCACCTCAACATCCCATGTGTTTCTCTTTCTCTTTTTTCCATCTTATCTTCTGACTGACTACTCCGCCATAATCGTATCTGCGGCTGGTCCTCGTCTCGACAATGAATTAATATTAACCATGAAAAAATATTAATATTATTCCGGCTATCACGGTGCAAAGTAAAACGCCGGACTTGGCGCTTGTTGCGGTAAGTTCGGGAGGTCCCGGACGTCGACATCGGTTGGCTGGGTTGAATATAATAAGTATACGCCGAGACTGAGTTGGCGCGTTGGCGAGTTGGCAGGTCCTTGGGCAGGTCGGGGCAGGGGCAGAGGAAAGGTATGTCTGTCTGCAGTGTGCACTTCCACTGCTTGCTCGTATAAGTTAACCACCAGAGAACATAAAATAGGGGCTGTGTAGGCGAACCTTGGTGCGCTTGGAGAAATGGAGGGTATTATATGTAGCCCGACGGTCGATTGCTTGCGAGTGGAGCGGACGCGTCGGGTCGGGCTCGCGCTGGGATCCGTCCGTTTCCCAGGCTAGGCTAGCGGCAATATCTGCATACTACATATCTAATCTACCTCCAGCCAAGCTCAGCTCCCATTTTTATGGATTTGCCGTTCGGCCGAGCGCAAAGAGCCCGGGCACGCGGCTATAATTCCCAGGCTAGCGGCAATATCTATCCAACCCACCTCCAGCCAAGCTCCCATTTTCTTGGATTTGCCGAAAGAGCCCGGGCACGCGGCTATAATTCCCAGACTAGCGGCAATATCTATCCAACCCACCTCCAGCCAAGCTCTCATTTTCTTGGATTTGCATTTCAGCCGAGCGCGAAGAGCCCGGGCACGCGTACGCGGCTATCATTTCCATTCTTACACCACAGTCCTAAAACACCGGATCCTCCCTACCCTAGCTTACTTCAATTTAATTTTCCCCGCCATCCCACTGGATATAAGAGAATATAATATATATAATATACGGGTTTCCCCAGCGATATCCCATCCTATGACCCGAAGTGCACTTGGCTTTCCCTTTCCTTTGAAGTTCCAGCGTACAGCCTCCCCCGCCCTAGGCCTAGGCCTTTTCGCTGACATGCATATGTGATGCATCTACCGCACCCACATAACATAACGGACTTACTCAGCTCGGGCGGGCATTCCAAAACGGATCCCGCCCGGCGGCTCGCTGTGCCGAGTTGCCTAACAACCCCGGCGTTGCCAAGATAAGTAGTAAGCCGTAGTGTGTAGTAAGTATCCACGCTCAGGCACGGCTGGGCGGGACGCGGATGGCGTTAAGAAAACACTCGGCCGGAGTTAGTACGGTTGAACGGATGAAAGGTCAGGCGTAGGGCGCAATTCCGTTTCTCTGACAATGACAAGTGCGGGACCTGGCTGGCTGCCAGATGCATACCTGCTTCTCTGCTTCCAAAAAACTTCCAAATCTGCCTCTCTATTTCCAAATCGAACCCAAGACACAAGACGCAAGACGTGAGGTGAGGTACACGGGGAGGCGGGAGCTCCGTCGTTGGAGTCGAGCTTCAGAGTTCAGGTGCGATTTCAACCAGGATGATGAATCGGCCGTGACTAATTGAACCAGATTGAATCTCTTTGCGGCGGTATCCCGAAAAGGAAAGGCCGCAGTCGAACTCGCCCAAGCCCGCGACCACGAGCCGAGCCTAGCTCCCTCGACGCGGTGCAAACAGTGGCGCAAGGTGTAATATTAATTGAAGGTAATTGGGTAGGTAGGAAGAGTTGGGAAAGCTTTTTGGAGAAATATCAGCCCGAGAATGTGATTCCAACCCTGCAGTGCCCAGCTTACCTCGATTCTGGCCTACGACTGCTTGCTTACCTGAACACTGTTACACCTCGGATCCCCGAGAATCAGCGAACCGCAGGCGGCGCAGATCCTTTGTTCGGTCATGGTCATGGTTAATTATCAAGCTATCATGTGCAAGCTCGATCACGGACAGACGGACGACGGGTGCGGCCGGGACGAACGCTGATTTGTGCTCGGGATAATTAACTGTTCATGTCCTTGACTCACCAAGCAGCTCGGACCAGAAATCCGCGCCTTAGCTTCCGGCGGCAAGTGCGTGTGTGCCCGCCCGGGGTTGAATTCTTCTGCCGGCTTTTTTTTCATGGCAACGCAGTCGGTATACGGCGCTCGAGACTTCAAAACCAAGCTACCTACCGTACTTGCCTACCATCGATATCGGAGATTCACCTTTCGCGGCATGTCTTCTCTCAAGAGCCTTATTTATGTAAGTTTCAACCATCACACATTTTCGAAGCCACGCATAGGATTTTTTTTAGAAAAAAAAGGACTGGCAACGCCCGCTCGGACGGGAGGCAACGCTTCGGAACTTCGCGTAAGATCTACAGTGCCCCCTCGCGTGGCAGATTTGCAGGTCACGCGCGTAGAAAGGGGTTTCCGAATTCGGATCAGTAATTCGCGCTTTGACCGGCAGTCGGAGCACTTCTTTTGGGGCTTTCGTCAAGCTCGGAATCTTACAAGCCTTCTGGAATGACACTTGATTCCGCCCCAGATCGGCGGTTTCCGAGTTTTTCTCTCACGACAATGTCCACATTCAACATTCAACATTCACTTGGTTGAAGTACACATAGGTTTAAATTTGGCGCCAAGGCAGCCGTAAAGACTAGGTGGCCATTGACAGTAAATGCCTCAGCTCCCCGTACGGCCGCTACCGACTCTGTCCGCCACCGAGGGGCGGGAAGGTTAAAACAACACAAAGCTTGAATTCAAACAAGTAAAGTGAGTTTGCATCCCCCGCCGGCTAGTACCCCACGGAGCCCCTCAGTGGCGCGCATTAGTCCCTGGGCCAGAAATGCTGTTTATCTTTTAATTGCGTTCATTCGATCCGACATCATGCATTCTGCCATAATCTTTCCGGCAATCCATGCGTGCACGCCAGCCAAAGTGATGCGGATTTCGAAAGTACGATGCGATGTGATGCGCACGCCAACAGTAGGCGATTTTCGCGGGCCCGCCGCTCATCTACAGGGGAGCGGAGAACCCTATGTGCGGATGCGTATCTGTTGCCAGCCTGGAAATACTTGCGAGTTTGGCAGGCGGCATCAGATCTCCGGAAGCCGAGACCGACACAACGCAGTTGGTGAGTTCCTGTAGGTGTATAAGTCAGGAAGGCTATAACATATTCCTGTGGTTGAATAACTTGACTTACATGATCCACAGCTTAAGCCTTCCACTGACTACTCTTTGAACAGCTTATGGTGTTAATTACCACTACGGCAACCACTGGCGCCTCTCGCAAATACAGTAATGCCACGACGAAGTAATAGGACCTCAGTTAAAACAGTTATTGAACCTAGATGCAGCCGGAAAGCGCCTGGCTCCCCAGCCCCACTCGCTGGTTCGTCTTGTCTATCCAGACTTTAATTAAAGCTTATTTCAGGAAACGCCGAGAATAGGACCCGGCGTATATACCCGACTGCTCCCGTAGACCCTGCGCACTACTTCCGGATTACGCCGGGTCAACGATCACTGATTCTACGACGACGAACGCGCTTCTTTGAACGCTGCGCGTGCGCTGCGTCGACCGTAGTACGAGCGCTACTTCGAACCACCGGGAAGCTACCAACTATCAGTGGCGGCCGCCGAGCGCGAAGCAAATTTCGACGACCGAGACCTCCCGGAGGTAGTTGCATTTGTATCCATCCAGTTCAACTTTTATAGTCACTCCTACTCTCATTCCAATTTCCCCGACTATCAAATACGAACCTTGTCCCGAGCATATGTAGTTATTCAACAGTTTGTTCACCTATACTTCGTAACAGCTATTTTCTGCGAGGTACAAGATCTGCTAACGTTGTGGCGCCTGTCTACAAGAACTAAAAAAATATACCAAGAAGTTGAATCAGTTGAGCTATGATCCCGAGGAAATGAACCAACCCATCCATCATCCATCAAAATCAAAGCAAAGTTCGACTCGCCCGCCAAAAGTATCAAAGCATCCTTGGGGTCCATCACGAATTATCCCGGGCGTGTCAAAGCTCTTGTCACAGTATCCAAGTGCGACCGAAGAGGTCAAAGCAGAGTGCCGCGCTGGTCAAGCCGTCAAATCCACATCCGGACGCTTCGATTCAGGGGTTACGATCACAAGGCCATTCACACCGGAAAATGAATAATTTCACAGAACACGTGATCCACTGAGTCTGTAACTGAAGTTCTGAGATTCAGCCCCATCATTCGTGAAACTGTGATGAATTTCTAAAGTCAAGAGACTTTCAGAGATTCAGTTACACACTCCCATTGCACGTGACCCTGTGAAATTATTCATTTTCCGGTGTGATTGTAACTCCCCGGATAATGCGCTTTAGCTGGCTAATGGGTTCGCACTTTCCTGCGTCTACATCGCGTGCTTGGACCGAGGTCAGTCAGGTCGCTAATTGCCCTTTCAAAATTCAAACCGCCTGATTAATTTTTTTGCGTAGATAAATGCCTCAATGCCTCAGTCATACATGTCGCATGTACGCAAGTGGAGGTAAAGTAAAGCATAGGCTTGAACGTTAAATATGTAATTCCATGCACCGTTAATCCCATCTGCCACTGAGGGGATAATGTCAACTATCCAGTAAGCACACACATCCTCGCAAAATGCCTCAATCATCCGTCCTGGTACTCAGACATTGAGGCGTCCGTAACGCTACTGCTTCGGCCACCAAAATGGGATACCAAACCAAGCCATACTGGTATGCCTGTGGCCACTGATGTTCGTTAAATTCGCTGATAGATTCTGGAGGCTCTCAGCCGACGCCACCTCGGTAAAGTGATTTGGGTATCCTCCGCGGGGTTGACTTGCATTTTGATTCAAGTAAATTAGCACGCCCCCAGTGTTCCGCGGCGTCGACGGTGTTTAACAGCATTACCCTGATACATCTTGATCGTCATCTGTATATCGGTTCTGTAACAGAGACTAGCATTACCCTGTTTTATGTTCATGATCCTTCCGACTGAGTGGGTTTCTTAATCAAGTCACAGTTCTCCGAGGATTCAAACTTACCTCCGAGGATTTAAACTCACGGGGTGGATGCCTGTCGAGTGTTTACTTTGGTTGGACTGGTCCCCCGAATTGCTCTATGTGCTCTGTCTCATGAGGCATCTCCATCTTCACAAAATTCTGAGAGAGAGAGCTCGAATTCCTCGAGAAGAATTTGGAAAATTCCTATGATTCATCGGATGTGCGGGCGATTGCGTGTCGAGTTTTTGGGGGCCATCTCGAGCGATAGCAAGTGGCCAACTGTCGGTGACTTCCCTCTGGTCTCAATTCTGCCTCAAATATTAGGTACTCTGGTCTGCACCCACCCTTACCTTTGGGCTTGCTACATACTCATGCCGCTGCGTAGTCGGTAAATATGTGTGCAAAGAGAGTTCGCCGTATTTGCGATCAAAGTGTTTGAACTGCCATCATGATCATCCATCAGAACTGCACCCGACCGTGCGAATTCAAATCCTTACGACTTGCGAACAACCACGACAACCCGGAACTCAGCCGCTCCCTTTATCTTAGCACCCTCGTTTTTTCAGCGCTGTTGAGTGCTCCCGGCGTTTTCTGAGCCAACTAAGTAGCGCGAATGAATTGACGATGAACTCAAGCAGCTGGATGAATGGTTTCTGTGCTTCTAGAATGCACAGTTACCACACTGGACACTCGATTCCGGTATTCGTATCTTCTATCACATCTTCTCATCGCTAGTTCCCACCAAGTTCCCACTGTTTCCTCTTGCGGCCCGACCATTGGCAGCGGCTGCACGTCAGTTTGCGCATCAGCGACTCAGCAGTATACTGGAACTACGGGTTGAACTTGAACTGAGGGAGCTTATTGAAATCTCCGGATCCTGGGTAACGCACGAGCCGCCGAATAACGAACGCAGTATGTGGCACTTTCGCTCGGATTCGTTCCTGCCGGCCCTCATGATGCTCGACTCGCTAGCACTAGTCGATTGGCCTAATTAACACCTCATGCTCACCCTCTCTTGAACAGCTGGATCGCAGGTTGGAGTGGATCGTGGAGACGAACGAACTGCACTTTTCTACCAGCCGCGAACCGCTTGAACCGCTTGCGCCACCGTTCATCGCCCCATTCTTATACTCGCCCACTCATTCTTACCTCACTGCGGCCGAACTGCCCCTCGAGGCAAGTACGACGCATCGCACCCGAACAAGCATTCATTTCCGTACCAAAGGCTATCTTTCGGCAAGCGAGTTACCAGAGATGAATTAATGATCACCCTCCTGTCTCCAAATAAAGCAAGTGGGTGGCATTAGGTGTACGATACTGGAGCACCACTGATGCTGACTGACGCACTTTCAGAGCAGAGAATGACGCACCTGTGAATGATGTACTTACCAATGCAGATGTCTGAGCCATCGTGCGAGGGACCTGCCGAATGGCAATATTACAGTACGTGGCGGCTGTCGGTTCCGCACCTAGACGCTGATATTCAACTGTTGAACTGGATGCATACTTCAAGTGAGACCTTCTCGACATCTGACGCGCACCTAATTATGCTGGCGCTTCGTTAACTTGGCGCGCGTCTGTTGCCTTCGAATGCCGACTACTACATCGTAAAGGACTACAGCAAAGATACAGCATGGATAGGTGCCGGCGCCAATCAGTCCGAACCTCCATCGCTGAATTAGGTCAGTCGGCGCTTAGCTGATTCAAACTAATTTGGGGTGGATTTTCTAGCACCCCAAAAGCTTAGACTTAGGCGCACGCTGAGTTCTATCTCTACAGCAGGACACCATCATGCTGTATAATTCGGAAACTCGAGGTGAGAGATGAAATGCGGACTGGATCCGCGCCGCTAATGTAAAATTGAACCCTCAGGCGCTATATCCGTTAGATTCAGGGTTAGGTTTAAATGATCTTCTCTTGTGGCCGAGTACGCCCTAGTACGCCTTAGGCACAGCTCGTCCTCGCTTCTTCGCTTCTTCTATACGATCAAGTTCGGAGTTCGGTTGATTTTGAAGCTCGAATTCTATCGACACAAGATATCACGGCGAACACCTTTTCTCTGAGCGATTGGCGGCGAGACGCTTGAAGTCTGATCTGGCGTCATCACAGAAATCGAACCAGCACAATAAAGACCGATGTGCCCACGAACCGCTTGCAAACGATTCGATGGCCACCGAATTGTTTTTCTCTTGACGAAGTTCCGTTGGCCACATAATCAAATTTACACCGCTTTAATCGCCGCCGCCAATCCCTCCTTCGCCAAGAAAGCTGTCCTGACCCGGGTCCGCCGATACTTGACAGTCTCTCAGTTATTGAACGATAGTCTTCTCGCTAATTTGCCTCTGCTCGCTGTTGCAGTACGTGACAATTCCGACCTCGTGTATTTAAATTTTCACTTCCGCTCATAGCTCTATCCCGGAGAGGAATTTCTTTTGTTCTTTTGTTTGAATTGTTCTCAATGAACGAATGTCGGCGGCCTGCTGTCCTCTCCTATACTTTCCTGTTCACGGTGTATACTCAAAACTTCCCAATTTATCGGTGGAAATCGTGTTCGAGGATTTCGACACCCTCACTGCCCAATTTTGATCCAGTCAGAGAGGTTATGGGCAACCCTGTATGCTTCTATCTTCTTTTTGAGGTCTAACTCAAACGACCCAAACCTTTGGGATTTTTTACCATTCCCTGCATCGGTTATTCGTGGACGAGACGGCGCGCCGGTCAAGGCCGTTGCATTTCCGATTCTCGATTGCTTTCGCACAATGATTCGAATAAACTCGCGATGACTCACTCAGTCCCACATCATATTGTGCATCTGACTCCCCAGCCGCCCCTGCCGCAAGCCACCCCTGCCGCATTTCAGAAAAGCATGCGTGATGATGATTCGAGCTCTATGGCTGGGTCGAGCCACCGAGTCGACTCGATCGACAGTGAGCGGGCCTGGGAAACTGGACCCACACCCGCCCACAACCATCGAAGTTACATCTTCCATCAATTGTCCTTTATATTCGATCCCCTTTCTCCGCGGTTCTAATCTTATTGTTCACCAGGCGATTGGACCCACTTGGCTATTGTCCTTTGGTAGATGAACCAGCGCCTCGTGAGCTGCATACATCCGAGTCGGCTAAGTACAATGCATTCCTTTCGATGTGATTCCACTCTACACCGCCTTAGCCCCGCTCAAGTCTGACACGATGCACGCCGCGGCCTGACTGCCAGCGATTCTCTTTATTCTCGAGTCAGTCGGAGGCAATTGCTTAGGCGATGCTTTGGGGCTGCAGCGGAAATATTAAGAGTAGTTCCCACTGCCCATACGCGTCCATACAAAAGTGGGGGCAGTACCCACGCTGATCTCGCGTATCGGATGGTTGACTCGAGTCGACTTGGCCAACCGATCTTTTTCTCACACTGGTGAAAGACACTAAGCGCCAAATTCGCAGCAGTCGGCAGTTTTCTTCAGCTGTATTGTTTAGTCGCGCCTGGCATCTTTGATACAACACTTCCGGGAACGAGGCCGAACTCAGTTTTTCCACAAAATTGAACCTCGTACCTATATTGGGAACAATGGGAACAGCATCTGCTGCAGGGTCGTTCAAAAGCGTCAACTTCCTTCCATTCAACTACAGCAACATTGATTCCCGTAGACGGTAGGACTGAGATCCCATTGTTCTCGTTCGCGCTTCTCTTGCCGCCTTTCGTACGTTTGATTGCTGTCAATGATTCAGGCGCGCACACATCAATCGGGGGCGGCTGTGGTTTTCGGTGGCGATGGCCGCGCGCGGCCATCACAGTTCGGTTCGTTTCGTCGGAAGTTGGAACAAAGGCGGGAGGTCGGGGATCATTGAGTCGAATTTCGTGGGGATCAGATGGAGGGGAACAGCACCGGGGGATCGACAGTCTGCGGGTTTCAAGAACGAAGGGAGGCGCCGGAGATCAAGGATGGATAAAAATGGATCGGAGACCGGAACCAGAAAGTGGAATCGATTCAACCACAACGAGTTCGACGAAATTCAAGTTTCAACATGGTGAAAAGACAGGACCAATTTTACACCGTGATAAGCCGCCAGTTATTTGACAACACTGGCAGCACTGGGAGCATTCAGTGACTCATGTTCAACCGTTGAGCGTCGGATTGATATCATGTCGCGGGAGGATCGCCATGCTATTTTAAAATAAACACCTCTTAGAATCCGCCTTCTTTTGTTGATCAAGACTCTGCGAGCCCAGTCCACGTTTTTAATCAGCGGGTGAGCAAGATGGAACTTCATGGAAGGTTGATCTCTACTTCAAAAGATACCACTGCCACCGCCGGTGGTCTCGGGTGTGTCGGGTGTTTCAAGGCCACGGTCCATTTCGCGGGGGGGCCGGGGCTATGATCACCGGGCACGTGTAGGATGGATGTTCAGGTTCAACGTTGTGGATAATCCCAATCATTTGTTCAAGTTTTCATTCTCTGGGCTTTGTAGGTCCCCGCGCTGGTACGCTTGTACGCCCATACCGGCAGAGTATTCATTCATGAGCAACCGTGAGACACGCCGCTTCTCGATGCAAATCTTCGGCTTCTCTTTCGGTCTCCGTCGCTCAAGGTCAAATTGAACATACGGTGTCCCCGGACCGAGCTTACGCACTGGACCGAGCTATCGCGGTGTTCCGTGAGTGCAAAAATGAAAATGACCACGGGATAGGAATGCTGTAGAGGCCCGGGTACTAACTAATAGTCTATCACAGGTTTCAATCTTCAACCGTCCCCATCCATTCATCCGAATCGAAATGCACGCGTCCGGCTACAATCCTCACCACAGCAACCAGAAATTCTGCAGCGTCCAAAGTCTATGGTAAGCATCAAAATCTAGCCAAATTCTACCTATATTTCGCCAACTCCACATTGCATCCCGATTCGGCCAAACTGCCGCCTCTGTCCAAATTAAGCAAAAACCGAACTTCGAACTTTCGCAAATGAAGGTCACGCTACCACACTAAATTTACTTCGTCGGACGAACTAAGTAGATAAAGGATATTTGGCTCGGTTCGCTGCATTAGAATGTAGTTGTGTTATGGGCTCGTAGCCTGACAACGGATCGAAAATGTATTCACTTCCCTCTCAACCCTACTCCGGTTTTCAGAAATTAGGACCGTTGCCAAACGACAAAACGCACTCTCTGGAAAATACAACTAATTGCTTGATCGCAATTTTCTCTTTCCTCTTCGAAATCCGCACTAGCAAGTCCTCATATGATTCTTGTCGCAACAAATATCGAATCCACACCCATCCGTATTCATACACAACAGTGAACACAAATGCATCTACCTACCGCACACCACCACCTATCTACTATATGTACTATATGAGCAGGGAGCAAACAACTAAAAAAGCAGTATCGAACGGACGGATGGAAATATGAATGAATTACTTCATCTGCGGGTGCACGAATTATTTCATTTGCTGCATGCGCCCGCCCCACCGGATGCTCCGCGGCCGCGGCCGCGGCTCCAACTTCCTCTCCCAACCAGGCCTAGGCAGATACTCATCTGCACCCCCTCCCCTTGACAACCGGTACAGCCATCCCAACTGAGGACAAACGAAAAAATAGAGCACAACACAATATGAGAACGGAGGAAGGAGGGAGACACGGCATCATCATCCCGGCGCGCCCCCGCGATTCCGGCTCCCGCGCGGACGGCCCCGCGGGCGCTTCACCTGCCCGCCTCTGCCGTCCTCGCCGCCGGCCGCCACAATGTGTTCGCCCGTGCCGTTGGCGGTCGTACCTGCGAGGGCTGCGAGTTAGAGTTATATAGATAGTGTGCTGTTGAAGGTCGAGGGGAAAGGAAAATGACCCACCACTCCCCGCGGCCCTCCTCCGCTTCTTCTCCATCCCGCCCCCGGCGCCCTGCCCCGCCCCCTGGCCCATATTCACGGCTTGTTGCGCGAGGTTACTGGGCCCGGCGGAGGCGGCTGCGCCAGCGGTGCGTCGCTCCGTGAGGTATCTGAATTGAAAGGAATAAAAGGTGATGATGAGTTACAGTACAAGGAAGGAAAGGGAAGGGGAAGAGAAAGAGGAGCGAAAAAATATATCGAAGAGAGACACAAAATACCGAAACAGAAAAAGAAAAGGTGAAAAATACCAAAGAAGGAAAAAAAACAAAAGAAATGAGAGGAAGAGAAAACACAACGACATGTTCACACTGCGAGCGCAAACCAGTTCCGGCCCAGCTCGCCCACCACACCAGCACCGCAGATAACGGCCGCAAACGCGTCGAAACGCGCGCGGTGGCGGCGGCTCGAAGCACCAGCACCGGCGCCAGCCCAGCTGCGAGCGGAGGGACGGACGCAGGATACGCGCGCATCTACGGCCTGGTGCGGGTCTACCCGCGAGATCGACGGGCAGCGCAGCGTTTGCGGTGGCGGCGGACTTGCACGCAATACAAGGGGCACACGGCCCGCGTCGGGGATAACGCGGCCCTCTCAGCGTCTCATCCAGCCTATGGTGGCACCGCGAATCCCGACTTTGCGCGGGCACCCACGAGGTCAAGCCCAAGTCAAGACGCCGGAAATCGGGAGGCGCGAGTCACGGAGAGAGGGAAGGACAGAGGAAGGTGGGTTAGGTCGCCGGCCTGGTGCGTGGACTGGCTCATCAACGCGAATCTCTCTCATCGCGCGAATCCGAATCTGATATTCGAATCGCAGAGCCGCATCGCTCGCATCTTCTGCTCATCTTGCATCTTCTGCTCATCTCTTCTCGCAGAAGTTCTGAAGATGGTAAGATACGCGCCACACGGGCATGGGCTGCGAGGGGGACGGACGGGCTGGACGGTGGGTCCAGACCCAGGCCTCCGAGTCTACCCGCTCCAGAAGGCTGGCAAAGATCGTGCGGCGGGCCGGCGGGCTTTCGCGGTCACGGACATGCCCGGGCACCAGCCAATCCGGGCCAGCCAGCCACCAGCCGCTTCACTTCCACTTCCGCTTCCGAATCAGGCAAGCGAAAGAAAAGGGAAGAAGGAAGGAAGGAGAAAAGCCCCCGCACACGACTCGACGATGACGGGTGACGAGAACGTCTATGGCTCGATCAGCTGATCCCGCCTGCCTGCCCACTTCACCCTGCACCCGGCAGGACCCCGCTCGGCAGGTAGTTAGGCAGGCATGTAACCCACTTCTAAATCCGGAAAGCGAAAAAAGGAAGGAAGGAAGAAGGGAAGAAGAGCCTCCGCACGCGAGTCGCCTCTACGACGGGTGACGGGTGATGAGAGCGTCTGCCCCTGGGTCAATTGATACCACCCCGCTTGCAAGTCGGCCGCATCCAACTCGGCAGGTAGGTAGGTACGCAGGCAGGCAACCGCGCCGAACTCGCGCCCAGGCCGCGCCGCGACGCCTACGTGCGCACCTCGCGGGGAACGCGCGGGCCCCACCCCCGTGTCCTTGCTCCCTTGGCTGCTTCTCGTTATCGTCCCCTCGCAACGGTGGGGCAACCTCTCTTCTCCCTAAGCGCTGCGGCGATAGACCTCGTCTCGACGCATCGCGCATGTGGATGCAGATGCAAATGTAACAGAACACGGGACGTGCCGCGTCATCTGCTCGTTCCTTCATTCATCAACGAACGAACCAACGAACCAAGGAGTGCGAGGCCTTGGCGGTGGCGCGCAGGGCGAATGAACGATGAACGAATGAAAGCCCACCCATCCCCTATCTGCCCTCGGCTACCCCACATCTCGTACATACACCCCGCACGCGTCAGCGTCCTCGGCAGCGGCAGGACATCTGGACAGAGGGCCCAGAATGTACGCCGAGGAGGAAAAGCGTAGCGAGCCGCCGCCGTCGTAATATAACGAGAACATCGTTGGCGATGGGTGGGGAGCCACCCAATCCGCGCATACATCATCATGAATCAGAAAGGTGAGATGCATAGATGCTCAGTAAGCGCACCCGGTCAAGAACGGAAACGCAACGGCAAACCAAACAATATGCGAAAAGGAAGGAAGGTGGAGCCGCCGCCACAAACCCACGAGGAAAAGACGCAAAGGAAGGAAGGAAGGAGCAAGGAACAAGGAACAAGGAACCGAAAATCGCGTCGCGGCGCGTCGATAGAGCCCTTATGCCCGCAATCACGACGCGGCGAAGTCCTCTCGATGAAGGCGACGTCGCGTATGTGGAAATGGTAAGCTGCACCGCGTCGCGTATCTGCAGCTGGATCTCGAGTCGTCGACAGTCGATGCCAGCCAGGAACCACTTGTCTTCTCCCGCAAGAGAACTGGAGCACGGCCCAACTTGCGGGGAATACATCGCGTCGTGTATGCATCGAGCCGAGTCGACGCCAGGAACCACTGGTAGGGTCCTGTGTCGCAGCAGAACCGTGCTAGTCCAATTCCCCGCCTGACGCGACTCGCAGGCGTCCTACCCACCCACCCCACCCCCACCCCACATCGGATGATCACGACACGCGCTCGAGCCCACTCCCTCATCCACCGCAATCGCAAGAACCGAAAGAACCAAAAAACGGTCTTCGCCTCTCCTCCAAAATCCCCCAACCCAAAACGCACACCACACTCCGCGCCTCAAACCCAGGGCCCAAACACCCCCTCCCCAATTCCCCGCCAAAAACAAAGACGCGGGGCAAAAGCAAACGCAATCCTGCCCAAATACCCCCACGAAAGAAAAGACGAAACCAAACACCCGCGCCCGCGCGCGCGAATACGATGAAGAAAAAAACAAAGTCCAAAAGAAAACAAACTCCAAAACAAAACAAACGCAAACGCAAAAAACGTAAGAAGAAAAAAGAAAGAAAAAGAAAGAAAGAAAAGAAGAAAGAAAAACGCACCCCACGCCGCGTCCATCGAGCGTCTCCTGCAGCGTCGGCAGCGGCGGCTGCCCCAGCTCCGCGCGTAGACGGTCTACGTCCGTCTGCGAGTTCGAGTTCGCGGCGCAGGTCGCAGGTCAAGTAGGGGTGGGGTTTCGAGTTCGAGTCCGCGTGAGTTTGGAGTTTGTATTTGGGTTTAGAGAGGGTCCAGCAGAGGTAGAAGACATAGTGCGTAGTGGGAGTCGTGGCGGTTTGACGGAGCAGGGAGCAGGAGCAGGGCGGGACGGTAGGGGCGCGTGCGGGGTGCGGGGTGGTTGAGGTGGAGGTGGAGTAGGAGCAAGAAGGGAAGGCGGAAGGCGGAGGGCGGAAGGCGGGCGGAGTTAGGTAGGGTTTGCGGGTTTGCAGCGCAGCCGAGGCGGGGCCGAATTAAGGTAAGGTCGGGGTCGAGGTCGGGGTCCAGTCGAGGTCCGCGTAAGGCCAGGGTCGAGGCAGAGGTAGAGAGAACGAGAACACAAGTCAGCGCAGATCCACGCATAGAAAAAACGAAACGAAAGAAAAGCCCCCTCTCGGCTCGACAAAGTCAGAACGAACAAAACCCACCTTGGCAGCGCGATACTCGCCCTCGCTGAGCTGAGCGATCTTGGCCTTGAGCAGGGCGCGCTCGCGGTCGAGGGTGGCCTCGAGGAGGTCGGCCTGGTTGCGGTCCTCGTTGACCTGCGCGAGGCACTCGATGAGGCGCGCGCGTTCGGATTCGAGTCTGCGGTGGGCGCAGTTAGTGTTCAGTTGAGATGAGACGAGAGATGCATGGTCCGGAACACAAGAGATGTGAATGGCGCCGTTCATCGACACCGCGACGCCGGCTGGAGAAATGGCACGAGCAGGACGGAACGGAGCGCGCTACTCACCTGTTCCGCTGCTCGCGAATATCCTCCACGGCGCGGTCCTTCTGGGTCAGCGACGCGTGCGCGGAGAGGATGTGCGCCGTGTGCAGCTGCAGGGTCAGCGCGTGTTTTCTGTCCGAGGCGTGAATTATGAATATATTTTCACAGTGCTAGTAACACAGCAAGCGCACTTGAGTTCCGCGGTCTTTGCGAGCTGCACGAGGTCCTTGGTCCAGTTGCCTTTTGCCACGATCGCGGCGGGCTGCGGCGGCGGCGGCTGCGCTTGTGCCTGTGCCTGTCCCTGCGCCTGTGCGCCTCCCTGAGGATTTATCGTCGCAGCGGCGCTAGTAGACGCATGCGGCTGCGGCGGGGGCTGCTGCTGCAGCCTCCTCGGGGGGGCGTGCTGGGTGTCCTGGGGCGAGACAGTGGTGGGCTGGTGCGGGTTCTGGTGGGGGTTGTGTGGGCCGGTGTAGTGGACGTATTGCGCTTGAGGACCCGACGACATGTCTCACTTTTTTTGCGCAGAACGACGCGCGGGTCCTTGGGGGCCGCTTACAAGAGTGGCAGGAGGGCACACGTGTGCGCCCGTGGTTGCGAGTTGCCGGGTATTGCCGACTCTGCCCACAGCCATCCACTCAGCCTGATTCTGATTCAAGAATCAACACACAGCTCTCTGACTCAAGTCGCGACTCGCAAACTGAACCATTTGACCTGCTCCGACCCTTTCATACATCTCTCGCGGCAATTGCTGTCCTCGCCAGCGCTTTACTGATTCGAAGTTTCGAACGCGACGCCCGACCACTCGTATCGCACCTGCCCCTCGCTCGCTTCGCTTCCATAGTACCCCAGTAGTCAGGCACTCAACACCCGCCAATTGACAACTAATATATACCGACTTGGCCGCTGCTGGCACGACCTGTCGGACTAGAACCCTGGCCAAGCACTAGTGGTTCATCGAACTCTTAAGCTTCCATTGGTTCACGCTTTAATGGGACTTGGAAAAGTCCGAACCGGGGCTTCGAATCTTTTAGTAGGCGCAGTTATTGATATCACGATCAAATGATTCAACGCAGCCAACCACCGCGAACTCAACCATCCACCATCCACCAGATGCTGTTCCGCGTACTGAACCTTTCTTATATCGCTGGCACGGCCATGAGACAATCCCCTGCACTCACCATTGTTCACATACCGGCAAGCGGTCAATTCATAATATATATTCCCGGTATCTGGTACCGTTCATGTAGGCACTGCCAGTTCCAACCCAACCCATACACGACTCGGTGGCGGATGGTCCGCGCCCACAGGCCTTGAAGGAACCGAAAGCCAGTTACGTGTGGGAGTCGTCTGTTCGATCCAGGCCCGAGTCATAAGATCTTCATGCATCGTTTTTTTTTCGTTGGTTGCTTCAGTCCAACCCTGCACTGGAAAATTCAACAGGCCGCCTTTACAGGAATTCAAATACATACATACATACAATCCGTCTATGTATCAACTTCGACTTCAACTTCCGTACTACTCGTGCCTGTGCCTCGCTTCGCTTTCAAATTCCTACCGCCCAGTAGTCAGACTCGGACACTCAACACCCTGGACGACCGTCGATTACTACTGGATGCTGGCACGACCTGTCGGACCAGAACCCTGGCCACGCACTAGTGGCTCATCGAAGTGCACTGGTATGATGCCCGGTTCACGATTATAAGTATGGGACTCGGCAGCGCGCGCGTTCGGGTGGTTTGAACACGGTCTAGGCGCAGTTATCGAGCAGTCAACCAACGCGGACGCGAATGCGATCGTCGACCAGATGCTGTCCCGCATGGTGCCGTTCATGTAGGCACTGCCAGTTCCAACCCATGCACGACTCGGTGGCGGACGGTCCGCGCCCACGGGCCTTGAAGGATACCGCATATGGTTACGTGTGGGAGTTGTCTGTTCGATCCAGGCCCGAGTCATAGTACTATGGTTTTTACACTTTTCTCACCGGTGTTTTTATTAACGTTCCTTCATGCCAGTGCGTTCTTCAAATTGCTCTCCACTACATGTAGGCTGCATTTGCTTTACAACTTGGTTCAATGCAGGAACTTAATTCAATTCAATACTTACACCGTGACACAGCCCCCATCTCGCCCCCGCCTAGCTCAACTTCAACTTCTGGCCAGGAGAGCCTATGTATTATTATTCTCGTTCCCTGGACTTAGTACAATTCCAAGCTTGAATCATACGCCGACCCGGTGGCGATGGTCCACATCATCCATATGGTGCCGCGTCTGTCAACCGCCTGTTTCGATCCAGGCCCGAGTCATGAAGCTCGCAACAGATCCGTTTTTTTAATTTGCTTCGTGATTTTGTCCTCGTGTTCTATAGCTACAGCCGCCCATGGCCGGTGCAAGTGGCAAGAATCCAAATGTAATTTAAAATAGGTATATACAATCAACCCCCATCTCGCTTCACCTCGACAAGGTCGACTTCACCTTCAACTTCAGGTTCAGGTTCAGGTTCAGGTTCGAGCCTACACCTCTGTTCAATTCACCGCCAAAATAGCTATAGCTCTTTTTTCGGCGCCGATTTCGTTTCGGTTCGGTTCGTTCCACCATTGACAAGCTTAACAGAACCCATCTCCATCCCGGACACCGATGGTCTGTGTCCATATGTTAAAGTTTGAACCCACCCGAAATTCGATTTAGGCCCGAGCCAGCGTTCTTTGGACCAAGTAATCTCGTTCTACACTGCAGACTTTACAAGTTGCAGGAATTTAATTTCCAATATACACTCCATGGCCACACCGCCTCAACTTCATCCGATTCAGCTTCAAGTTTACACAAGGCAGGTAGATCTAGAGTCTGCCCTCATTCCTAGACCCAGTTCCAAACCACATACATACTATACTCACTTGGTGGCGTACAGTCTGCATCCATACGGTGCTTTCCCACAAACTCAAAATTACTTACATGTGGGTGGAAGTTGCCTACCTGTTCGACTCAGACCCGAGTGAGAGATGGTTTTTTTATATTAAGCACTCCTCCCCGCACTCATTATTGTTATATTCACATACCGGCAAGCCGTGAACTCATAATATATATAATCCGGTGCCACCACCGCGCATGTGGAGCGCCAGTTCCACCCCATACATGACTCGGTGGCGGACGGTCCGCATCCACACGGTGGAATCCAACCACCTCATGATCATCACTTACATGCGGAAGTTGCCTGTTCGACCCAGGCCCGAGTCATACTGCCACAGTTTTCACCGGCGTTTTTGTCCCGTGCGTTCTTTTTGCTCTCCACTACATGTAGGCTTGCATTTACTTTACAACTTGGTTGGAGGAATTTAATTCAATTCATAATTACACCGTGACACAGCCCCCATCTTGCCCCCGCTAGCTCAACTTCAGCTTCTGGCAATGAGAGCCTATGTATTCTCATTCCCTGGACTTACAATTCCAAGCCTGAATCATACTTATGCCGACCCGGTGGCGGATGGTCCACATCATCCATATGGTGCCGCGTCTGTCAACCGCCTGTCGATCCAGGCCGAGTCATGCCGGGGTAAAAGTCAGGTTTTTTTTACCGGTGTTTTTGTGACTTCCAGTCTGTGTTTCTTTGGATAAGTACAGTTGTATCTTTTATATGGAATAAAGTTGGGATACCAGCCAAATTCAGCCCGAAGGTGATTCCATATGACAGATTCCATAGGAGCAGCAATTTACAGTGGTAAACAGGATTCGGGAACACATTGTGGCCTATTCCATATATCACGGTTTTTGGCTGTGTATTCCATACGAGGTGATTCCATCAGGGGATTCGACTGTATATATATATATATATTCGTTCCCGCAGAAACTGCAGGTCTATTGTAATACTTCAAGTTGTCGTTGCTAGAAACATCACAATTGTACAATCGATTCCAACGAAACTTGGAATGTTTTCGTCGTTGGGCATCAATCATTGAATCAACATCATGGCTTGACATCATGCTTAATTTAGTAATAATGAAGATCATCAGCTTCCTGCTCTCACCGCCCCTATATTCATCGTACTTACAACACCCTCCAAGTCAATTCGTGACGGAAAGGCACCACTGTTTACACGTCCAACTCCGATCTGCCCGACTCTTCCCAATTCTATTCGGATGTTTTGCATCTTTGGGATCCACAACCGTTGTGTTGGCGGTGTAACAATCACGGAGTTGTGAGAAGAGCGCCTCCTCAGCGGCATGGTGGGTGGCGCAAGCCCCTACTAGGTGTGTGTGTTCTCAGCAATGCCCGCTTCAGCCTGCAACCCTCATTTAATAATTGCTCAATTCATGCGACTAAATCTGTTCGTGCAGGGTATATAAGCGGGCACCTGCAAAGGGAACCTCATTGTATTATCCAACCCTTTCTTCCAACTGACACTTGACCCCGGCGGTCTTTCTTCATTTCACACCCTTCAACAAAACACACAATGATGTTCAAACTGGCGACTCTCCCCCTCCTCTTCATGCTGGCTGGGTACGCTGTTGGCGCTCCCATCGTATGTCATTCCTTCTACCTGTACCATTACAACAAGCCAACAGATAATTAATGATTTTGCAGACTAAGAGATGCAGCGTCACCGACATCAACGGCGTGGTTACAGTCGACAATAGTGGCGGAGGCGAGTGCGAAGCTGGTGTCAATGGGGTGAATGTCGCTAGCGGTGCCGGGAATGTTGACAATGCTGGCACAATCAACGGCGGAGACCTCGCTGACGCATTCAAGAATGGTTTCGGCGCTCCCATCGTATGTCATTCCTTCTACCCGTACCATCACACCAAGCCAAAGCATAACAACAATTTCGCAGACTAAGAGATGTAGCGTCACCAACATCAATGGTGTCGTTACAGTCGACAACAGTGGCGGAGGCGAGTGCGAAGCCGGTGTCAACGGAGTTAATGTCGCCAGTGGTAGCGGGAATGTTGCCAATGGCGCCGGTGGATTCAACGGTGGAGACTTCGCTGATGCATTCAATAATGCTTTCGGAAACTAAGCTGTCAGTCTGTACGGTCTCCAATTTGGTCCATACCAGTAAACCTTGTCCGATCTGGGCTCTCAATGCTGCCGGCTAATTTTAACGGGTTCTCCATGCTTATGGTGCCCTGAAAAATATCCATTGCAGTGAACTCTCGACTTTTGAACGATGATCAGTGATGAAGCTCACTCTCGGAGCCAATCTTGAGCCAACCACATTTGGTTTGGCTGGTAACGCCTCGTACTTATCGTATCTGTGCCTCGCTCGCTTCGCTTCCCTAGTGTTTCAGTATTAGTCAGGCACTCAACACCCGTCAATTGACAACTACTATCCCCCCCCACCGTCCCGGACAAACCTAGTACTCGGACAAACAAACATTTCTCGTGCGAAACTCAACCGTTTTCCGAGATTTTTGGCTTAATATGAACAGTAGGAGGTGCTCTGTAGATATAAGGTCAAAACCCTTACAATCCCGCATCTTTCATATATATATTGCCACGGAAAGTTGCCAACTTCGGCCATTTTCGCTGATTTAGCCTATTTTAAGGCCTAGGGTCCTCTCCCTAGGTTCTTACTATCCTTTAAATGCATCCAAAATATGCCTTTACATCGCAAGAGTGCCCATATAAAATCTCAGAGGCATAGCCGTCTTGCCGCTGCCACAATGGACCGAAGGATCAAAGCATGCCCGTCAATTGATTTCTTAACTGCCAACAATGATGGGAAGAAACCTTATGCTCCCTGTTGACCATCCTGAGCATTCCTTATCCTCTGCTTTATGGACATCATAGTCCTGATTGAGGAGCTCCACTCTACAAGATTTTGAGGCACTTCGACCGCAAGAGCGTCGGATATGAAGCCGGCAATCCAAATTTGATGCATTACCTAGTACTCGGACACATGACAACCTTGGAAAAAAACGACGCCGTTTGGGTAATTTTCGGCTATTTCTCATGAAGCAAAAATTTGAATCTGGGGTAAAAGACAGATTCCCGTCGATCTATGTACTCAGCCTGGCACAACAACCTTTGGATAAAATGCTATATTGTGATTTTCCTTAAGTGTCCGAGATCTAGGGGGGGGATAGTATTACCGACTTGGCTGCTGGCACGACCTGTCGGACTAGAAGTCTAGAACCCTGGCCGTTGAATGAGACGCGTACTGTCACGCGGCGCGTCACACTACCCGATTCGGTCAGGAAACTGACAACACATTTTCTCGATAGACTGAAAACACTATGGGAAAAATTCTTGCAGAGAGACCTACTGTAAATAATTATTCACATCGATCGAGTCCATAAAATGGAAGGGAATCAACAAAGGTCACCTTGGTCTGGCGGGAATTGATGAGAAAAGTTGTCGACAAAGGTCTCAATGTACAATAGGAACGACCGGTAATTTCTCAAAACTGAATATATTTATGTCTACGGTACTATCCAACGAACAAATTATCAGTACACTAAATGAATTGATCTAAAATGGGGGAGAAATTCCCCTCAGAACACACCCCTTGTTTCTTGAGTTTGAACTAAAGCCTCTCTCCGAGATAGTCCGGCGCGCCGGACCGGAGACAGGCTTGCTCCGATATGTACGGCACTTGTCCTCGTCTGAATTTCGCGACCCCTATGGGAAGGCGCGACTAATGGCAACACTGTAATTGTCGCACAACCAGAATTTCAAGTTTGGTATATCAAAGAAGGTAGTGACATTATTGGTATTTAATCTTATGAATCCGAAAATAAAAAGTTCCGCAACACATCCTATGCCGAGAGCAGCAGCTGGCCGACTGCGCTGATCGTCCCGTCGTTGTTGTACAGCATTGAGCTCGTCCCTACGGCGGTGGGGTTGGCGTCGTGGGCGTTGAAAAGGGCGGGGGACGTCGCCGCGAAGGGGAAGTACATCTCGACAAAGGTGGCCGCGTCGAGGAAGGCGAACGCCTGGCGGAAGAAGGCGAGCCTGAAGAAGGCTTGGTCAATGTCCGGAAAATAACAATGAGAAGAAAGAAAAAACACGCACTGGTCAGCTTGGCCACCGGGCGGGTTCTGGAGCGCAAACTCGGTAATGACGAGCTTGTTATTCGGGAACCGCGCGTGGGCGTCGTTGACGTGTGCCTGGAACTGAGCGAAGTTCTGGCCGTACCAGTGCTGCGTGCGGAGATTGTAGTGAGCAAAGTGGAGCGAAGAAAAGTCGAGGCTCAAGGGCTTACGAGATTGATATAATCGTAGAAGCACCCGCCGGCGCACGCGTTGATCATTTGTTGCACCCAGTCCAGGCCCTGGCCGGCGTTGGTCGACGAGGTTACAGCGGGAAGCGCCTTCTTAATGGCCTGTGCACGACGCAGATGATGAGAGATGGGACGGGATTAACGCTCGTTATGCAGACGCACCAAAGGATTAATATGGTCCTTATACCACTGAGCAGCAGCCGCAGGAGTGACCGCGCCCTGATCAGGCTCATTCAAAGTGAAAATTGTGCTGAATCCGAGCTGTTTCTGACGCGCCGCAAGTTGCGCGATGGGAGAAGAGTCGCAATCCGTGCAACGCTGCATTCCAATGAAAGCAAGACCGCCGTTTCCATTCGTAGACAGCGGGGCAGTGGTCTCGTAGTCGTAACTGTGCGGTATGGATGCGTCAGAATGGGGGATGTGGCTAGCAGCATAAGTGAAGGGAAGCTACGCACATAAGGTTAACGGTTCCCTGGCCGTCATTCAAACGGCCGGGATCCAGGCCACCGTTGTACCACGTCCAGACGAGACCACGCTTCCCTGGCCCGTGACGCTTCACGGTGGGAGTCGCCACAGCTAACGAGGCGAGCGCAAGTGTGACAAAGGTGGTGATAGAGACCGTCATTATATCGAGCGGGTGGCGAACGAGTGAAAGGTGTACGAAGTCGTGAAGAGACTACGAGTCAGGCGGAACTTGAAGGAAAAGCTACCTGAGGTTGTGGGCCCCCGCAGCTGGTCTTAAGTATCCTGCTCGCCTTGCTTTGCCCCATGGTCATGAGATCCCGCGTTTTGATGAGATGCACAAGGTTTTGCGACAAAGAGGGACCACAGAAAGATCCGCCGCAGCCGTTGATATGGAGGTACTGAGTAAGACCACAGGAAATTACAGTCCAGGTCCGAGTTCTCTACTGTTCTCTCAGCACCCGGTTAGCCTCGGTTAACTCGCGAGTATTTGAATTTGGCGATCGGCGGTACGAGAGATCGACGCCAAGTGGAAAGAGGAAAGTAAATCCGTAGCAGACGACAGAAAGGGGTTGTGTTTGCGAAGTAAGTAAGAGCAGAGCACATCCAGGCAAGCCCTGCATATCCAAAAGTCGTCCGCGCCTGGCGCCTATATTCCCGTCCTTCCGAGCCATTGATCCTACGTGTTCTCATCCCCATAACGATGAAACGCGTTCTCCCGTTCTCCGTAGTCGAAAACAAGTCACAAGCCGCAAGTACGGCTGAAGACGAAGCAAACGAGGACCAATCGTTTGTTTAGCGTCAGACATGCTCTGAGAGAGAGGTTGCACAGATACTCAGACCCAGCGTGAGTTGCTTAATGTGCAATAAGCCATGCTTGAAACTAGCCGAGACCTTCGGAGGTTTGAGCAATCGTGTTTCGGAAGACGTATCCTGTCGAGCAGAACCCGATCCAGACCGGAACAAGGGTTCAATACAATCCTCCGTGGGTTGAGTCTCGACCGTGGAGAGTCTAAAAGACCCGCAGAGACTCAAGTTACCCCGTACGGCACTGACACCAGAAGTGTTTCATTCCTTGAGAGCATGTCCAGGCCGGACGGCGAAGAGTCGAAAAAAGACCAGCTGTGCAGCTCCGCGGTTTCACAGTTGTTTCGCTCGGAGAAAATCTCGGATCATCGTACTCAGCAGTAGAAGCGGGAGGGCGCGGAAGTATGTGAATACGTGGCGGATTTGTTCGGAGATCGACCGATGATCGATGATCTTCCGATTGATCTTCCCCACAACCACAACCAGCTCCGATCCAGCGATGAGCGCCGCTTGAAGGCTTTGAACCTCTATATTTATCCCTGGCTCTGAAATTCACGAGCGATTCAAGAGGAAATTCGCTCAATGCCGGTTCCTGCAGCAAGAATAATTTTTTTTTCCATTTCGATTCGGAGCAGAGTCTCTGACCGCTTATCCGAATATTGCTCAAGCCGGAGTTCTCTAGTCAAGTTGGAAACATCCAGACTGGAAGACTAGTACACAAAGTCTCACCCGATATAAATCTTGTAACCTTTGCAGGTTGAACGAAAGACTGCGAAATGAACTCACGCAGGACTTTCCATTTGAAACGAAGATCGTTCTTGCAGGACACGCCCCGGCATTTTCGAAATTTAAAATCGTGCCCTTTCAAGTTGCACTTTGCAAAGAAATGCGTCGGTGCGAAGGCATTATTTCCCCCATTCCGAATTGGCGCTTTCCGCCCGAAATCATTGGGGAAATATTCCTCTACTTCACTCCAGCATTGACGCAATGACCATCGGCCCGCCGACCTGGACGAATATGGGAATCATCGCGATCAACCTTGCAAAACACCATGGCGTTTGGGTCAAATTTGCAGCTACTGGTGAACTGTCGCTCTTTCCCTGCGCTCCCTGTGGCCCGTATTCGATCTCAGGTCGTGTCCATCGTATTTCATATCGCGGCCGTCTTATTTCCATTGCTACCCATACGATTGCCGTATCTATCGTACCTCCTCCACCTCGGACGGGATGTCGATTTTCGGAACTCTCCCTAAATCGGAAGACCTTGACTGGCATCGTTCCGAAGACGAAGAATTTTGGACAAAGGTCGACGAGGTTGTCGTACCACTCGAGTCGCGGATGACCTACCCACCTACCATAGAGATTGGCTCGTGCATGCAATCCTCTGCTCGATCCGTCCCACATTATGCCCCTTTTTAACGCTCTTTGGCGAGGCTCCCATCGCTTGAGGCACCTGGTCCTCGTCGACGTTCCACAGATCGTACTCGACCAATTGTCTCAATATTGCGCATCGTCCAAGCAGTTTCCGCATCCTTGCCCTCGTTTGCTCTGCTACCATCTCGCCACCGCTTATCTTCGAGTACCCCTCGTTCCTCACGAACCTCCACCTAACCTCCATATACATTACCACAGTCACCCGTACCTGCGTCCGGCACAGCTTCCGAAATACTGTGAAAACCATTGCATGTGGGACGACGAGGACGGTCGATGGGCCTCATATCGTCAATTCTCCAACGTTATTGAATTGTGTGTGCAGTTGACCGCTGTCCGCTAGCCGCGGTCTCCAGTGCGGTTCCCCAAACTGCGGCACCCCTCGTTGACCTGCCCGGGTTGGCAGCACTTCCTGCAATCTTCGGCTCTCCTAAGTCTGAGTAGATCTCAGCGGTTACGCCACCAAGTTCAGAGTGCCCCATTCGCTGCCCCATCTTACCAGTCTTCGGCTCCGTGGAAGTGTTTCACTTTCCGTGAACTTGTACGACATACTGGGGGCGTCCCTCGATCTGGCAGAAATCTTCATCAGTATATCATCGATTCCTGACTATCAGGAAAACCGGATGTAACTATGGCCACTATGCAGTGCTGTCAAGTGCTATCAAGCGCTGCATAGCGCCCACAGTTACATTCGGTTTTCCTGATGGCCCGCTGACATTGATCTCGTAGCAGGTCTCCGCACCACCCAGAGACCATCAACCGTCCTTGGGCTCCAAACTAGAGGTGGTTCGATTGCAAAGGACTTCAGATATTCTAACGATATGGACGGCAACGACGTCGAAAGAATTCTGGAGATGCTCCATTCCCGCTCTCGCTTGGGTTCTAAAACTGTTTCATTCACCGATCCGTGAATTCACTTTATACAGTCCCCAAAGCGACATGGCAAGCTCATCGGAATCTTGGCGGAGTGCATTGGCATGCCTGGTTCGCACTTTAATGGGACTTGGAAAAGTTCGAACCGGTGTTTCGAATCTTTCTAGGCGCAGTTATGTATCGATATCACGATCAACATGATTCAACCAACGCGAACTCAACCATCCACCATCCACCAGATGCTGTTCCGCATACTAAACCTTTCTTATATCGCTGGCACGGCCACGAGACAATTCCCAGCACTCACCATTGTTCACATACCGGCAAACGGTCAATTCATAATATATATTTCCGGTATCTGGTACCGTTCATATAGGCGCCAGTTTCCCACCCATACCCGACCCGGTGGCGGACGGTCCGCGCCCACGGGCCTTGAAGGAAACCGCAAGCTGCTACGTGTGGGAGTCGTCTGTTCGATCCAGGCCCGAGTTGTGAGCTGGCAATAGATCCATTTTTTAATTTGCTCGGTGATCTTGTCCTCGTGTTCTACAGCCGCCCAGTGCAAGTGGGAGGAATCCAAATGTAAACATGTATGTACAATCAACCCCCATCTCGCTTCACCTTGACAAGGTCGACTTCACCTTCAACTTCAGGTTCAGGTTCAGGTTCAGGTTCGAGCCTACACCTCTGTTGTTCAATTCACCGCCAAAATAGCTATAGCTCTTTTTTTCGGCTCCGATTTTCGTTTTGGTTCGGTTCGTTACAATCAAGCTTGACAGAACCTATCTCCATCCCGGACACCGACTCGGTAGTCGATGGTCTGCGTCCATATGTTAAAGTTTGAACCCACCCGTTCGATTCAGGCCCGAGCCAGCGTTCTTTGGACCAAGTAATCTCGTTCTACACTACAGGCTTTACAAGTTGCAGGAATTTAATTTCCAATATAAGTACACACAGTTCACACCACCTCAACTTCATCTAGTTCAGCTGCAAGTTTACACAAGGCAGGTAGAGTCTGCCCACATTCCCTGGACCCAGTTCCAAACCATACACATACCGACTTGGTGGCGGACGGTCTGCATCCATACGGTGCTTTCCCTCGAAATCAAAATTACTTGCATGCGGAAGTTGAAAAGTTGGATAGAACGTCGCAGGTGATTATCAATTAATGAGGGCTTTGAGAATATGAATTCGGGCAGGAGATGTTCTGCTCTACCTCACAAAATTTGAAGGGTGACAGATATGCCTCTGACTCGAGCGACATTTAGTCACAGCAAATGTATACAACCTCACAGATCGACCCATGGAAGGTCGCAAGACGACGCTTATGGTATTCCCATGGGTTGGAGAACTGCACAGGAGATTCACAAGGCTAACACAAAAAGAAATCCATCAGTTTGTATACAACCGCCTACTGAACTAAATGTGAACTTCCAGTATATCCAGCTCCGCCAGGCGTTTTATTTCGGGCGCTATCCGCCTGTTCTTGCTCGTACTCGTCGCCAACGGCCGTGTGAGCCGCAAGAGCCTGCACTCCTTCCCTGCGCTCCACGGTGGCAGAGTATAGCGGAAAGACCCAGATTCGAATCGCATCCGCCGTCCCCAATGCGCATCACATGAATCTGCACTCGCCCACCGCTCTCTCTGGCTCGCTGGTATGACAACGCCAAATGTCAGATGCAAGCTCGAAATTGCTGACGGCCTCGATGGAAAACCTCACAGGGACTGTATGGGGTGCAGTATCGAACCTGACGTAGAATTCGGCACCAGGATTGGATCGCATATGAGGTGAGTTCCTTCATCAAAACACTGTACTTTCAGCTTGGAATAGTCGTCGTCGAGGAGTGCGCGGATAAATGATGTATCTCGCTTAGTGACATTGTTTTCAGGATCTGTAACTCACGATGAGTGGTTTGCATCCGAATGTAAGATAACCAAAACCTGGATTTTATCACACATCGCACGGTGACCACCGTGGTGCCAGTCGAACTTTTGACACTCTTTGGAGCAATAAGTGAATTCTGTGCAGCCAGAGCAACGTTTTAAACTCGGATCTAGGAGCAATCAGACAACACTATTCGCGTATCCGTCAGTCCACGGTGAGAAAACTGACGAAAACCCGTACCGCCGTATTACTTGCACGCTGACTTACGGCTGATTTGTCTCGTTCAGATGCATATCCATTAGGGCCCAGCGCGAACTGCAGAATGGACCAGAAGCCTCCCACTTCTCGGAGATCGGGAATCCTCGGAAGGCGTGCCCGTCGATGGGAATTCCCAGCTCCGTGACAGCGGTTCGAAGCTGCGACAAGACTGACAGATACACCAATGACCCGGATAGTACTTCTAAACGTAGTCCAGTTGCTCAAGAGTCTGTGGTTTAGGAGGATTCATCCGTCCCCACGTGAGGATCGCGCGGAGAAGACCGGCACGAAGCGCTTGGGGGAGTGTATTGTGTCCAAACGGCGTGTGGTGAGGTAGTATCGAACGGCCCAGGACACGTTGAAATATTGATCCTGCGTGTCGAACGGGGCCGAGCTGAGGCGACACGCGGAAGAGGTGAGGGCAAAGACAATTCCTTCATGGATGAGGATTTGCCGGAACGATGCATCCACCTGGCATCGAGCTTGAAGAAGCGAGACTACACTCCGCATCGATACGACTCCAACAGAAACAACGCTCGACTGTACAGCACACTTGATGTGGCTGACGCCAAGGCGGGCAAGAAGAGTAATGTTCCCACCGGAGCCCTCAATCGCCTCCTCGAAATGATGGTCATCGTGATGGTCAGAGGCAAGTCCTGCAGGAATGTACAGAGAATGTAGAACGCTGGCAGGATCGGGGTCAACCGTGCTTGGTCGAAAGAGAGGACCCAAGCTCGGAAGAGAAAGATGCGAAAGCCCGGGGTGTCTCGAATCAAAGCGGCTGTGTCTCGATTGTCCCTTGCCAGTGCGTCGACCACGGACAAGGGATTTACCTCGGACAGAGCTGGAAGGTGAGGTAAGGTGTCTCGATGAGTTCCGAGGAATTCGATCCACGGCCATGCCCGTTGCCAGATATCTGCGCAGGGTGGACCTGGAAGGCGACGATTGCCGTCGAGTAGCGCGATTCCCTCCAGGCACAGGATCACATGCGACAGCTTCGAGACAAAGAATGACAGGTCGTGTTGGACCTCTGAATCCGAGAATCGCGCCAGGAGAGACGGCATTTCCGACACGTCGAGGCCAGCATAATACAGCGGCAGTAGATCCGCCGCGGTTGGGGTATGCTGGATCATGTTATTCAGCGCCCGTAGCTCACCCGTATTCCCTTCCAGAGCAGCGTTGGCGCGTCGCTTGAGATTCAGAGCAGGTGTGAGCATCAAGACAATGGATAATAATTGGGCAAACCCTGAGGGCCACGGGGAGCCTGGATAAGTGTCTGAGAGCTAGGGATGGGTGTGGCATGACGGGAAGAGGCAAGGAAGACCGGCGGTGCCAGATGCCGTAATCAGCCAGTTCGCGTTCCCAGCTTCCAATCCCGTGGCGTGTTTACTTGAAAGGTGACAAGAGCGCGGTGGGGTGCTTCGCACCCCACCACTTCGGTTGAATATCGGATGATTGATGGCGGAGTTTAATGGCTTCAGACGGACAGAGAGCGTAATCTTATAAAGAGGAGGAAGGATACTTTCTGGCAGCATTAGTTTTCAGTTCGCTGAAATTTGTTAGTTGTAGACAGCACTCGTTTGGAACCGTGAGCCAGATCATTTAAGGGCGCAGTTTTGGTTTCATGACCTTGGGTCCTTGAATTCAAAGAGAGGATGGAATTACATCGGTGCGGTACCTTCTACATATTTGACTGGATGGTATAACTTCTAGGTTAAAGCTTAAGGCGAGTCGGAGCCGGAAGACGGCGGACGGAGAGGACCCACAGGCTTCAAGGAAGGAAGTTGTTCGTTTGATGGGGTGGAGGGACAATTACGCGGATAAGCAGAAGTATATGCGGGAAGATGGACGGGCCAAAATTTACAGCGGTGGGTTTGTCCTCTGTAGCTCCTGAAGTAGGGGCAGCCTGCGAGCATGTGGGCGTGAGGTTTTTGATTCAGAGTGTACGGGTGGAGTGGGAGTGGGGAGGGAGGGATCAGCTAAGAAGATCGGCGGGACGGAGTGCAGTCCACAGGTCCAATAATCGGGTAGGATCATCATGATCGATGTCACAGTCGTCCAGAAGATCGGTCGACGAGACGAGATGCCGGGAAGCGCATGATCCAGCTCGATGTGTATGCATTTGGCTTGAGTCGAGCATAACGAAGGCCGAATGATAGTGATAGTGATAGTGATATATTATACACAGCATGGTCCAGTCTCTGAACACTGTGTTCCCAGGGTTATCCCGGCACGCACGAGCCCTTCGTGCCTTCGCCCTGGACCCCAACAATCCTACTTGACGAGCTATTCGAACATTACCCGAACGTCTATCTAAAGTAGGATGGAAGTGGCGCAAAAAGATTCTAATCGTTGTGCCGCGAACATTACCCGAACGTCTATCTAAAGTAGGATGGAAGTGGCGCAAAAAGATTCTAATCGTTGTGCCGCGGTAGAGTCAACCAGTGTAAGGAAGAGGGGAACATAAATGGGAGTAGCCTCAAAAATTGAGTGACTTCGTACCGAATTTTGCAACCAATGAAATAGTCTCTCTGTAGGCGATCATGTGAGTAAAGAATCTTGCGGTCGGCATCGAGTTCAGCGGCCGCAAACCAGGTATGTCCTTCCTCATTCGAACGAGGAAGTCCTGGCGGAGCTGAACGAGTTCCAACTCTCCCGTGCATCTAACAAAGCGTGCTCCGGCGATTCGATCTCGGTTTTACAGAATCTGCAGACCCTCAAGTTGCGGTCAATCCGCGGCGACGAAATTCAACCCAACGCAATCTTTCTAAGGCTAAACAGTGGCTCGATAGCAGCAGTTGCGTAAGTGCTTCCGATGTTTGGGGTTCACTACATTTAAATAGTGTCGGAATTGCAACGTCTTGTGGACTGGCGCACTGTCTTTCTCCGGTTCTAATCTTCCTCGCAGAGGATAACAATTTTGGTGAGTCAGGATTATCGATGGACCACTGAAGGTACACTCGAAGACCGGCATTCACGACTTAATTACCCCGTCAACCATACGTGCGCGTAATGTGATGGTGAGGTACAATTATCACCAGATTTTGGCTGGGGATATATCTTTGCTGTGATTAGAGATGGGTGGTGATATATCCTGGTCGGTAATTCAGAGATATGCATGATATATCAACTCAGAGATACATACTAATGCAGTAGCAGGCTCAGCTAGTATCCAACTGCCATTGCCGCCGTCACGCTGGCGAGGGCGGCTGATAAATCGCCGTTTTAGGCCATGACCTTCGAGTCACTTACTAATTGGGTAACTTTGGCAAATATGCGAGAAAATGTACCAGAACAAGAAAAAATTGTAAATTAAATCATTCTGGTTACCAAGTAAGTACGTCGCTATAGCATCCCTTCTCATAGCCCAAGTCCTGAGGCTGCATCTTCCTGCCGCGGCCGCAAGCTACAACTGTCATTCCACGTGGGTGGCAGGACCGACGCCCGCCGCTGCTGTGTGTCGTCCGAAACGGATCGTGCCGTAACAAACATGGGATAGGGGTGCCGTGCACGAGCTCGAGGGTGGGAACGCACGGGCTGGGGACCAATGCCGCTGCCATGTGTCGTCTGAACATGGGATCGGGGTGCCGCGCGCGAGCTCGAGGGTGGGAGCGTGCGAGACTGCGGGCCCGATGCCTGCGCCGCGTGTCATCCAAAGCGGATGGGTGCCGTGCGCGAGCTTGAGGGTGGAAACGCACGGGCTGTGGGACCTACGCCCGCGCTGCCGTGTGTCGTCTGAACGCGGATCGGCGCCGTGTGTCCAAACGCGGGATCGGGGTGCCGCGCGCGAGCTCGAGGGTAGGAGCGCACAGGCTGCAGGACCGATGCCCGCGCCGCTGTGCGTCGTCCGAACGCGGGATCGGGGTGCCGTGCGCGAGCTCGAGTAGATGGTGTGAGGGCGAGTCAGAGGTCGTAGATGCTGGGGTCGGAAGTGGATGTGCCTTTGTATGCACAAATGACCTCCACGGGTTTCAGGCCCCAGGCTGCAGGAATGACACACCTGCTATTGTTCCAGTGCGGGATCGACCTCGGACACAGTCACATCGTGGTGTGTCGCGCTCGAGTGCTTAGATGGTGGGAGATGAGAGCGGGAGCGGAAGCAGGATGGGCTTGAGCATCGTGTGTGGACACTGCACGTAGAGCTCGCGCTGCTCTGAAACCGCGTGGGCTCTGGCGCGACATTCAGGGGCGCAGTTTTTGCAGTGCCGAGCAGCTCGTGTTCCGTTCCTGGCGTGCGTGCCGGATATGTTCGCAGACACGTGCGATGAGCACCCCAATCCAGGAACAGTGCAGGCGCTCCCCGTACATCCGCATCCACACTGCGCGGCAGTACGCAGATGCGCAGGCGCTGGGGCGCTGCTCTGACCACGGCGGCGTCACAGGGTGCCACACGGAGCGCATGTGGAGATACCCACCGCATCTGGGGTGGTGCCAGTGGCGTGCCGGAGAAGGCGCGCGCGCACGAGTGATGTGGCACCCGAAAGGTGCTTTTTGCGCCAAAAAACCAAGTGAGCATTCTGAAAATTCCAGATACATGTGGGACGCACGAAGAACCCCGAAAAACTCGATTCCCTGGCCATTTGGTGCATGAGATTGTCGAATGCCACCATTCCACCCAAAAAGACAGTATTTTAAACCCTACATCGGTCCCAGATTCAAAAGGAGGGTGGAAAACCCATCATTTAGGTCTTGCGAGAGATGCAGACGATAAGGCAGGTTGGTCGATGTATTGTAGGTTTGCGAGCCAACTGTGAGCCAGGAGATGACACCGAATGAAATTAACAGTTGCGGGGTGTTTGTTCCAGTAGAAAGATGCGACGAGAGGGAAAAAAAGCAAGGCTAAAGCAGTCGGAGATCACATTCGTACAGTAAAAAGGCGGCCAAGAGTACTGTAGAGAGGTCTGTACTGAAAGATGGCGGTGAAAGGCAAGGGAATCACGTCTGTCACACCGGGTCATAAGTAATGCCGAAAGATGGAAAGGAATTGGAAAGGACAATGATATTCGAGTCGTTTAGCAACCTCACCCGCTATTTCAAGATTTCGAAGAGACAGATCCTTGCCAGAAAATTATGCTCTCCACGTAAGCAAGTTACCAGGTGGAATAAAACATCCTGGATAAAGTGCCGCATCAAAAGATTTGAACAGTGCCTGGAAAGGAAAACGAAGTTCACGTTCGTTGAGCACTCTCACTCACATTTTGATTCTGAAGAGAGCGATACCTTTGAAAGTGTGGCATGCATTAATCTGGCAACATACCAATTATAACGCGGTGTTGTCGAAATTACTGAAACTGTTCCAAAGAGGAAAGAGGAAGCAACACAATCTTTATCCTCAGTGAGCAGCCTCGCGAACTGCCCAAATATTCTGAGGGCATGGGTCCCTTTGGAATGCCTCTCCAAAAAAATTTTAATGACCTCTTGGGCATATATCCGGTTTGGCACTGAGATCTTCGAACTGGTTGCAGCAAGCAATTGGAAAGTAACACCGTATTACTTCATATTGCTTGTGTATCCTTGCTCAATTTTCAGGATTTGAAAGCGAGAGAAGTCACCAGATGTGGTTTCCCACCGCAGACTGCACCAGTGAAGGAACATGTCAAATGTTACGACTGTGATTATCGACGCAGCCCGGCCTCCCAGAAAGTAACCTCAGTAGTTGGTGTTACTTCGGCGCCCTCGCTCACTTTCTCCTATTTTGAGGGCCGAGAAATTTCAGAGTGATCCTCTTCAGTCGCTGACATGCGAGTCGAGCTCAAAAAGTGTTCACACTGCAACAGCCGTGCTAGGGAGCAGCTGCGTGGAAAGGAAAAGAAATGCAGGTATGAAATCAAGGTGAATTGAATCCGGAGAGCTTCGCATAGGTTAGGGATTAGTGTTTGACTGGGTCCAGAGCCAAAACACCACACAGATAAACATCGGGATGCATTTCTGTGCCCGGCGTCTAATCTTCGTAGACTAGCGCCCACTTTGATGGCTGAATCCTATTGGCTCGGGCCGCGGGCCGTGCTCGGAATCTTCCGAAATTTGGAAAACTTTGAACTGTACACGCATTCTTCATCAAACTAGTGATGTTTGGTTTCCAAAGCAAGGGAAGGTTTATTGACATTGCCTGCAGAGGTACCAACAAGTTCGCCCAGTCAAGAATATTATATTCTTGATTCAATTTTCGCTCCTGCCAAAATATGTCATGAACCGTCTTTTCATTTTACTCCCAGAACCCGAACAACCCGATCATTGATCAGATCAACTATCTGATCAATCGAACTTGGATACCGTTTTAGGATCCCAAACGGTTATGATCGGTTTCCCGACCCTCGGGTTCCCGATCACCCCTCTACGTTCCTATACCCCTTCATTTACTTCGCATTAATCTTGTCCGTTGTCATTGGACACTGTACCTTAATTTACAAACCCCTAGGGACTTTAGTATATAAACCGTAGTTATTCTCCTGTACTTTACACTATTCTAGTCTAAACTCCAGGCTTATTCATTGGAACTCTTCGTGCTTCAGTCGCCCTCGTCACCTCAGAACCCGGAATCTGCTCTGTGCTGACAAAAGAATAGTGTCTCTACACGGCGTACCCGACTGGACGTAACACGATGAGCACCGAATATGTGCTCCCCTCGATGGAGAGCTTTGGCGCCCTAAACGGCGAGGAGAGGGACAGCGTCCTGCTGCAGGCCCTACAACACGCAGGAGGGCAATTCGGAGTGATGCAGGAGGAACTGGGGAACCTGCGCGGAGAGAATCGTCTGCTCCGCGAGGACAACGTCCATTCGCAACAACTCTTGCGCGATGCCCTCGTCGCCTTGGGAAGAGCCTCTACGGGAGGGCCCAGGGAGACTAAACAGGTGAAGACGGCCCGTGTCCCGCCCCTACCCCGTTTAAAGGAGACTCCGAATTGGTGGACTCCTATCTGGCGGAGTGCTGGTTGCACTTCCTGGACAACCCGACGTACGAGCGGGACAGCGCGAAGATCGCCTTCGTCCTGTCCTACATGAAGGAAGGATCGGCAGCGGCATGGGCCAACAACGTTGTGCAGGCCATGCGCAACCCGAGGGACCCCGATACCCCGCTGTATCGGAGTTACGAGGTCTTCGAGAAGAACCTCATTGATGCCTTTAAAGGAGGGGCACAGGTGGAAATCGCGCAGGCTAAAATCGAGAAGCTGCGCCAGGGTGCGGGAACGGCCACGGAGTACTTCACGCTCCTGGACACATACAACAACACCGCGGGTTACGACGAAACCACGCTTATCCGTCTCCTCAAGCAGGGGATCCTGAAGCCGGTTCTGCAGTCCGTCTACGGACAAACCGCACTACCGATCACCTACGCCGACTGGAAGGTGGCGGTCATCAAGCACGACGGGTTGCGTCGCGCCTTCCACGTTATGGATGGCGCGCTTCGCGATCGTCCCGTCACGGTGCCTAAGGTGCAACAGAACCAGAACCCGGGGAACTTCTTCCGCAGGAATGAGCAGCAGCGCTCCAACGAATCCCCCTGCGGCCGTCGTTCCGCCCCCGGTCGCCACTGGCGGGGCCCCTAGCGCAGGGCCCGCGCCTATGGACATAGACCGGACGGTCAGCAAGAAGCCGGTTCCCCGATGCTACCAGTGCGGAGAAGTCGGGCACATGGCCCGTAACTGCACTACCCGAGGACCCACCAACCCGCAATTCCGAGCCTTGATCTCGGAGATGATGGAGGAACGCCTCGGGAAGGAGGATTTTCCCGAAGAATCCGAGTGAAGACTGTGCCCTCGGATTCTCGTATACCCCCCCCACCTGTAACGACTTCGAACAATTCATTCTCTTTTGACTATCGAAGAACCCGGTGTGGGGGAAGACACAGTGGAGATGGAAGGAGAGGGAGCGAGGACTCCCTCTGAGTTTGAGAAGAGTGAGGGAGCCGTTTCTCCCTCTGACTCTAAGCGAAGGGGCAAGAAACCCCGGAACCGAGCGGGAGAAAGCGGAATGGCGCAGACTCCCCCTCGGAAGCGCGCGTCGGGTTGCAACCCGAGCGCGGGCACAAGAATGGAAGGCGCGGGAGATTATTACCAAGTGGACTCACCCGGCCAGAATACAAGAAGTGGACGACGAGATGGTGGAAGAAATCCGGACGGCTTACTTCCCGACGCCCTGGGCATACTGGACAACTTGAAAGAGCCACCACAGTATATCCGGGCCACTGGGAACTCCATGATGGTTCCAATGACCCTTGAAGGGCTGAATAACCTTAAAGGTTATACAGTGGTCGGGTTACTGGACAGTGGGGCTACCAACGGATTCATAACCAGCGGTTCGTCGACGAGCACGGAATCGAAGTGGAACCCCTACCGTAGCGGTTCCGGTTTACAACGCGGACGGTCCCTCAACAAAGGAGGACGCATCACCCACGTTGCGCGCATGCGTCTCCGAATGCAGGACCATGCCGAAATCTTCTCGTTTGCGGTAACGGATACTGGGAAGAGCGACGTGATCATCGGGTTCAATTGGTTGAAACAACACAACCCGGAGATCGACTGGCAGAAACAAACCATTCGTTTCTCCAGGTGTCCTGCCGCTTGCAAACGAGCCCGCTTATGGGAGGAGTGGGAGGAGGAGGACAACGCCGACATAGGAGAGGGAGACCGTATCTTCGTCACGAAGATGTATCCCGAAGACGTTCTGGACACCCGGGATGCCGAACACCTCCGCGCTATGGGTAGCGTGGCTACTAAGCTGGCGGCCGCTGCTCACGAGGCCAAGGGAGCTAAGACGCTGGAGGAGAGCGTCCCCGCTCATTATCTGGGGAATTTCGAGGGGTCTTCGAGAAAAAAGACTTCGATAAACTGCCGGAGCGGCGAAAGTGGGACCACGCAATAGAGTTGAAACCCGGCGCAGAACCCGTAAAAGGGCGGAGTATTCCATTGTCCGTCCCGGAACAGGCGGAATTGGACGCGTTCATCAAAGAACATGTGGAAACCGGCCGTATTCGCCCCTCGAAATCGCCATGGGCCTCTCCTTTCTTCTTTGTGAAGAAGAAGGATGGGAAACTACGGCCTGTTCAGGACTATCGGAAGTTGAACTCCCTTACCATCAAGAACCGGTACCCTCTTCCGTTGATCTCGGAGATCATGCACATGCTCCGTAAGGCAACCTGGTTCACTAAATTGGACGTTCGATGGGGATACAACAATATCCGGATCAAGGAAGGAGATGAAGAGAAAGCCGCGTTCGTCACAAACCGAGGGTTGTGGGAACCGTTGGTTATGTTCTTCGGCCTTACGAATTCGCCGGCCACCTTCCAATCCATGATGAACGACATCTTTGCGGATCTTATTGCGGAAGGACGGGTTATTGTTTATCTGGACGATATTCTCATCTATTCGGAACATCTGGAAGAACACCGCTCCACAGTCAAGGAGGTCTTGCGGATTCTTCAGGAAAACGAGTTGTTCCTGAAACCCGAGAAATGCGAGTTCGAACAGAGAGAGGTCGAATACCTGGGCGTCATCGTCGGCGATGGTAAAATTCGAATGGACCCCATAAAAGTCGAGGGCGTTCGACAATGGGCAACCCCGAGGAATGTCAAAGACGTACAAAGCTTCCTCGGGTTCCTCAACTTCTACCGACGCTTCATCAAAGGTTTCGGGGATTACGCGAAGCCGTTAACTCGTCTTACCCGGAAAGATTACAAGTGGGGTGGGGAGAGTTGGAAAAGAACGCGTTCGACCAATTAATATTGGCCGTAACCTCGGAACCCGTGCTACATTTTCCAACGGACGATGGGGAATGGCGGGTGGAGGCGGATTCCTCGGATTACGCCACGGGGGCCTGCTTGACGCAGTGCCAGGACGGGGTGTGGGTTCCGATTGCGTTCATGTCCAAGGGACTGAACGACACCGAGCGGAACTACGACATCCACGACAAGGAGATGTTGGCGATCATGCGGGCCCTTTACGAATGGCGACACTATCTACAGGGCAGTCAGCGGAAATTCGAGATCTGGACCGACCACAAGAATCTGGAGTACTTCACCACGACGAAGAAACTCAATAGACGACAGGCTCGGTGGTCTTTGGAACTCAGCGAATACGACTTCGCGCTCATTCATAAACCCGGGAAACAACATGCGAAGACCGCGCTTTCGAGGCGAAGCGGTCATGAGAAGGGGGCGCAGGATAATTCGAATCTTGTGCTGTTGCCGGAACAGTACTTCCGGAGGATGGACGGAGAGGAATTTTTGAAAGCCATGCCGGCGGTCTTGGACGACACGGCGGGCGATCAGTTCATGGAGGACATCAAGGGTGGTAAAGCCGATTGGGAAGATGTGGTGAAGAAAGCGCTAGAAGAAAAGGCGAGGGCTGGGAAGAACACGAGGACGGGTTCGTAACCCGGTATCGAACCGTATATGTTCCCCCGACTGGAGATCTACGACACCGGATTCTACGAGCACACCACGACGACTACATTTCCGGACATCCGGGACAATTCCGAACGGCGGAATTAATAACCCGGAACTACTACTGGCCCTCTCTGCTATCGGACGCTAAACGATATGTCTCGGCTTGTCCCGTGTGTCAGAGGACGAAGCTCTTTCCCTCTAAGCTCCGAGGACCACTACACCCCAACGCGGTTCCGGAAAGGGTTTGGCAGAACGTTTCAGTGGACTTAATCACCAAACTACCCGTCAGTAATGGGTACGACTCTATCGCGGTGATTGTGGATCGACTAGGGAAAGGAATCCGGGTGGTGCCTTGCACAGAGCACCTGGGAGGAGAGGGGATGGCGCGCATTTACCGCGACCATGTGTGGAAAGACTTCGGGTTGCCCGAGGTGGTGATTAGCGACCGTGGAACGCAGTTCGTGGGGCACTTCATGCGGGATTGTTGAAGCTCCTTGGCATAAAATCGAACGCTTCGACGGCCTACCACCCGCAAACCGATGGACAAACCGAACGAGTCAACCAGAACATCGAGCAATACCTTCGGGTTTTCACCAACTTCCTGCAGGACGACTGGGCGGATTGGTTGACTCTGGCAGAATTCAACCACAACGACCAGGTTAGCAAGACTACGGGTTTCAGCCCCTTCTTCGTGACCATGGGGTTCCACCCGCGGAAGGGGACGGAACCACGTCTTGAAGTACCGACCGAGGACGCGACGAAATTTGCAACCCGGATGTCGAAGGTCCGAGAGGAAGCGGGAGCCGCAATGCGCAGCGCAGCGCGAGAGATGAAAAGGTTCTACGATGCCAAACGACAGGCAGACCCCGACTACAAACCCGGCGATAAGGTGTACCTCTCTGGAGCAAATTTGGTCACACATCGCCCGACGAAGAAGTTCGAAGCTCGGCGCTATGGTCCTTTCACGGTCGTCCGTAAAGTGGGAGCCATCTCCTATGAGCTTAAACTTCCCGACTCCTGGAAAGTGCATCCAGTCTTCAACACCGTGTTCCTTCGACCCTGGGTTCCACCGGTGGCGGCTCATCAGCATCATGACGATCCCCCTCCGCCTGACGTGGTGGACGGGGTTGATCTCTATGAGATTGCCGAGGTGCTGAAGATACGCCTCAACAAAAAGCGGAAACGCTTGCAGTACCTGATTCGATGGGAGGGTTATGGGCCCGAGGATAATACCTGGGAGCCCTTGGAACACTTGGGGGATTCTACCGAATGTCTTGAAGACTTCTACGAGAAATACCCGGCGGCTCTGAGAGAGACCGCACACGGACGGAAGTGGGTCATCACAGGCCAGGACCTGTGGAACAAGAAGCGGCGTCGATCGTGAAACCCGAGGCGGGTTTCACCTAGAGGGGGGGTAATGTCATGAACCGTTTTCATTTTACTCCCAGAACCCGAACAACCCGATCATTGATCAGATCAACTATCTGATCAATCGAACTTGGATACCGTTTTAGGATCCCAAACGGTTATGATCGGTTTCCCGACCCTCGGGTTCCCGATCACCCCTCTACGTTCCTATACCCCTTCATTTACTTCGCATTAATCTTGTCCGTTGTCATTGGACACTGTACCTTAATTTACAAACCCCTAGGGACTTTAGTATATAAACCGTAGTTATTCTCCTGTACTTTACACTATTCTAGTCTAAACTCCAGGCTTATTCATTGGAACTCTTCGTGCTTCAGTCGCCCTCCGTCACCTCAAACCCGGAATCTGCTCTGTGCTGACAAAATATCACCCCCAAAGGATATTTCTTTCATACGAACATCCAGAAACCATCTAAAAATCGAGAGAAAATGCTCATAGACTCTCTCTATGGTATATAAACAGCATTTGTTAAAATAGTGGCACCACTGCCAAGTGACATTGAAATAGGCATAGTGGACTCAACCCGCTCAGACTTTCACGGACTTTCCAGGCTAAACCAGTTTAAATCGGGCAATTTCTAGCACTCTTTCGACAATTACGCTGTTTCAGGTCAAGAAACCCCAGGTCAAACAGAGTAATCCGGTTCCAAGATGACATCCCTCCATCTTTGAGGGCTCAATATGGCGTAGTACCTCCTACCCGTCCCCGAAACCCTGAAATATGACGAAAAAGTGGTCAAATACAATATGGCCTGATTTTGAAATATGTTGTTAGGATACCAAAGGCGATGTTGAATCTCATTTTCCCAAGCCGCCCCAGCTGAAATCGACCCAGAATGAGCCTAGACATTCTGACATGGTGATGCACTTTTCAACTTCCATCTGGCCAGAGAGCTAAATAAGCAGAAGAATATCATTCAGTAGGTGACGATATACGATCTGCCCCACATCTGGGGTCCTGATCTTTCAGCAACCAGCATTGAGCTAAATTGGGATTCAGTCAGTTGGTCATCAACACACGGAATAAATTATATGTGGCTTCCATACTTTGTCAGAGGGTGCACAGGATCAGCCCTATGAAATCGCTTCACTAGACATGCGGTTAAATGTCTAATAACCCGTTTATAGGGTCGGAAACGATCTCGTTAGGGGCTACATTCCCAAAATGGTGTGCGGATCAGCATTCGATCATGATCGATCTCTGAGATCTGGCTGTATATAGTAATGTCGCACACATTTGACCGGCGTTTAACGGGCGCCAAATGGAAAGGAACTCGATGTTCATGTTCGTCGAACGTCCCCAGCCACCTTGAGATGATTCTGAACGAGGCACTGTCTTCAAAGTGCATGTCCATAATATCTAACCCTGTAATCTATCAATTATCATGCCACTGAGTTCAGAGGAGCCACACCTTTCCTTTTGCTATGACGCAGTTTCTGCTTCTCACGCTTGCCCACACTCTTGTGAAATTCCTCAACATGACTCCATTAACACATTTAAAACATATATACAGCAAAGTTCTAGGAACCCTGACGATGTTCGGGTCCTTTTGTGAGAAACGGGTGCAACAATTTCAGCAGCATCGGGTTTGCAACTCCAACGTATCCCAATTATTGCATACCCACGAGTGCGGACACCTATTCATAGGGGCCCTTCTGATCATAATCATGGGGAACTAGTAGTGGTGCACAGTAATGCTTCTTTCCTCATCCATCATTCAAAATCTGGAGTGAATAAGTCTGGATCTGTTCATTGGAAGCATGCGATCAAGAAGAAGTGGCATTGGCTCGGATAGAAGGCAAAACAGCTGAGGAGAATTAACTGAAATTGAGGGAGGTGGGGTAATGGAACAATAAATAGAGCACGCACACAGTGTTGATTGCAGTCGAGTGAAAAACCGTGGGAAGCGTGTGGCAGGCAGCGGGCCGGTTGAGTAGGCTATGTGTGGATGTTAGGGAATTGTCCGTGCACGAGAAATGGGCGCGGCGTGCGCGGCCGGTGTGGAATGTGTAGCAGGCGGACGAGGCGGGCGGTGCGGCGGTGCGGTGAGGCTCCAAGCGTATGCATAAGCACTGTCAATGCGCGGTGCGTGAGGTAGAAGGAACAATTGCGTATGTGTGAGCGCAAAAGGGCATGTTCTGCGTGGCCGCAGCTCACAAAGCACGGCAGGTGGGCAGGGGGCGGGGGCGAGGGAACGCTAGGGCGGGAAGCGAGCGGGAAAAGGGCGCTGCTGAGGGCGGGTGGGGGTTGAGAGGGTGCAGCTTAGGCCCTCTGCACTGGATAACTGCTGGGGATCCATTTCTGTCCCCCGAATATGTACAGTGCGCGGGCGGGCAGCGGGCGTCTGGGTGAATGACAACCGAAATAATGGTGCCTGGAGCTGTAGGAATGATACACGAACATCCAGAAGCATGGAGCGAGCAGAGGCAACGAAGGGGAAGGAGTCCCGGGGCCGGAATGAATTTTGGGGCGGGACAGGTAAACGGGCAGCAGCGAGCGAGCAGCAGAAATGGAGCAGAGAGAATCTAGGACGGACGGGTTGTATCAATGCTTGGTTCGTCCAGAATTTCAAGAGAAGAGGAGGCCGAGAGAGCCCAGTATTACTTAAGCAGTAGCCAACAAAAATGGCGGCGTCAATTGCGAACTCTGCGATGGAATAGAGGAGTCGTTGCAGTGGGGAGTTCCAGATCAAAAGGTCGAGTGCAAATTCCAGGCAAACGAGCAGCAGCAGCTATTTTATGAGAAATACCGCCCCGGGGGCAGTGGGCGCAACAGCAATTATGAGCTACCAAAGAGTATTTGGGGGGAGGAGTGGCACATGAGGTGAATAGAACCAAGCAGAGGAATTCTACGGGATACAAAGCTACGAAGGGTGCCGCGGGCGAAGGGGAGCGGATGTGGCGAGAGAAAGAGAGCATTGATGGTAATGTGACATGCGCGGAAGCGCCCAAAACAGGAAGGGCGGGTCTGCACGCATGCACTGCCTAAAAGCGCCGATCGCTTCCAGATGGCTCTAAGCGTGGTGCTTTGCCTAAAAAAGGTATGTCTCTGAGCTGATATATCATGCATATCTCTAAGTTACAGTCCCAGATAATCACGAACATCCTCTAATCAGAGTCTTTTGATATATCATATCTACTATATGCACTGCATTATGGCGTTGACAGCTTGTTCGTCGTCGAGATCGATTGCCGCCGTTCGCACAACGTCCATGATATCGAGTCACGAGCTCTTTCGTCAGGGAGACCTGTAGGATGCTTGTGCCACTGGTCGTCGACAAGATCGGCGGCTCTGCCAGCGTCGTCGATGTGTAAACAACAGGCCGCATAACAATCGAATTGGTTATAGTCGTCTCGTCGCGGTCTGGCGTCGAGTTTCGGGCTTGAGCTTTGGAGCTTGAGAAAGGGACGCGTACGCGTCATCCAGTCAGTGCTGCGTCGTGCGTGTCC